>CM034146.1:6079940-6117693 GCA_019776745.2 Taxus chinensis | reverse complement strand
AAATCATTTGTCTTAAAAGAGGCATTCGTGAACCTCTTATCATGTTCTTGAGGCAATGGTGTGGGGTGAGCATTGATATGCTGCTCAACATTGCTTCCTAGGTAGAGTTTGTGTTTACTTAGGACCCCTTGATGAATGATGAGGCTTTCCCCATTGGATATGGAAAGCTTAGTTTCAGATGCACACAGTTTGGAACAAGGGTTTAGAATAAAACAACCCTAAGAGATGGTTTTTATGGGCATCATTTCAATCTAAAATTTCCCTTCTTCATGTTTTAACTCTATCTTGTTTACACCTAGACCTAGGGTATCAGAGGGAAGAGATGCTAACCCGAGAAGGCTACCCATCCCATGTGCTTAAAACGGGAGGACGATCAGAATCGTCACTCTCTAAGAGTTTCATTATTTCCGTTGTGGTTAGTGCACATTGTTCCACAGATCTTATTTACCTGATCTTTTTGCCACAGTCAATTTTTTTGTGGTCAACAAACTTTGCCTTTGAAATGCCCGGGGTGATCGGGACTAACTCTTTTGATGGAGGTGTGGTTTTTATTTCAATTGATTGAAGGAAGTTCATACTGGTATGAAATCCGTTCTTCTTCTTGAGGTTTTAAGTGTATATCGAGGGCTTAGGATCCCCTGAGCGATGAGGACCTTCCCCAAAATGGAAATTCTTTTTCTTCTTGAGGTTGTTATATGCTTTTCAGATGTATTGAAATGCTAAACGAATGATTTCTCTTGTTTTTTGTGTTTTATAATGCTGATATATGATATGCCATCACATTGTAATTTGACTTTATTTTCTCTAAGCAATTTTGTGGTACTTTGTATTGGTTGGAAAAACATGGCGAAAGAGTGATATGCATGTGAACGAAATTTTCCCCAATACTAACTCCATTGCACAGGTTAAGATGTGAAGGTCAACCCCAAGAGCTGGAAGGGCCCAAGTTATAGAAATTTGTTCTGAATGGTAATGATGAGAGAAAGACAAGGATTGGTTTAAAACCAAATTGAAATCCTCCAACCTCATTTTACTCAAGTTTGTTTCATAGTTTAAAATGTGAATGCTTTCTAATTTATCTAGACTTATATCCTTAGATGGCCACTGGTTGACAAAATATGGTTTGAGTTTTTACAACTCTTGGAATTTGAAACATCTAACTCACTTTATGCTGATTTAGATTTCATAGCATTTGAATGAAATGTTTCTAACTTTCAAATTTATAAAACCCCTACACCTTACCCCATGCTACATATGGAAGTAGGATAATCACCATTGGGACATGGCCATAGGGCTGGTAAGGGCACTTATCTCCTTTCCCACCCTACATCACTTAGAACAGGGCGTAGATCAACACGAGGTTGTAGGGCAAATAAATGTGTAAAATAAAAAAATTTCTGTTGATTGCATTTGACTATTATCAGCAAAATGTCTAGAATGTTCTTATTCCAAAGAGATTATATATGGGATAGATGCGACACCATGAAGCTTCTCGTACGACTATAGGGCAAAGACACCTAATCTAGAATAAAATATAAGTAGAACCAATTATGCAGGCCTTGGTATGGTTACTGTCAAAGATTTGTCTTATCTTTCTTGGATTGATGAAATGATCGGAAACAATTAATGATACCAAGAAGATTTGAAGAGACATGATTTGAATGTTTTGCCAATGTTTTTCAGAAGGTTTTTAGGAATTGCTATGAGATTAAGTTCCTTGATCAAAACATTTTACGAAATGAACCGGAAGAAGATTAAAATGCAATGTGGATGCAGTAAATGTACATGTGAAATACAGGTGAAACTACATGTTATGATGGCTAAGGTGAATAAAGTGTAAATATCAAATTCTTCACCCTAAAAGTACATAGTGGAGAACCATGATCCTCAAATTTTGTTCTCTTGACAAGGGCCTAACATTTTGGGTTTAAACTTACAACCCTTGCCCATAAGTGTATATGTCTAATAATTAAATCATTTTGTCTGAAAGAGGCATTCGTGAACCTCTTGTCACATTCTTGAGACAGGTGTGTGGGTGCGCATGTCTATGATGCTCAGTCTTGCTTCCTTGTAGAGGTGTTGTGTTTACTTGTGACCCGTTTTGATGATGAGGCCTTGCCCCTGGATATGGCAATTTAGTTTAGATGCACATGGGTTCGACCCAAGGTTTATATAAAAAAACCCCTGAGAGATGGTTTTTGATGGGCATCATTTCAATCTCAAATTTCCTTCTTTGTTTGTTAACTCTATCATTTTTACACACTAGACCTACACGTTGAGGGAAGCTATGCTAAACTGAGAAGACTACCCCTCCCCTATGCTTCAAACGGGAGGAAGATCAGATCGTCACTCTATAAGAGTTTCATAATTTCTACTCTGGTTTTAGTGGAGACTTATTTTCACATATATGATTTACCCTTATCTGTTTTTGTCACCCTCAAATGTTTTTGGGTCAACGACTTCAGCCTTCGAGTCACCCAGGGTGATTGGGACTAACTCTTTTGATGGAGGTGGTTACTCAATTGATTCACAGGAGTTCATACTTGTATGAATCCTTTCTTCTTCTTGAGGTTTTTCTAAGTGTATATCAAAGGGCTTAGGATCCCCTTGAGCAATGAAGACCTTCCCTAAATGGAGGAATGTAATCTCCTTGAACAAGGTAGAGGGATAGACTTCATTAGATGAATCCAGGGTCTCCCACGGATCATGCTATAAATTTTTTCCCTATCAATAATGTAAAACACTATCAAGATGGTTTTTGGACCAATTGTGAGTGCAATAACTATGGTTCCAATCAAGGTTTCTTTAAGATTGTCATACCCCGTAACGTGTTTCTTGTAGAGGAACAATTTTTCTCTCCGTATCCAACTTCTGCAAGAAAGAGAAGGGAACCACATTTACAGCATCTCCGTCATTAATCATGTCTCTCTTAATGCAATTATTAAAACCCAGACTTGTAAAAATAAGGCAGAATCACCTCTTCGAGAAATTTCAGCGTCAAATGGCATCTTGTCTATATCGAAAACAAACCCTAGTATCCCTATCATTCTGTCTAGGAGATGTATGTAAAAGTCAATATGATTTATTTGAGCACTAGGAGGTGGTTGTAACATGGATTAGATGACCAAGACCTAGTGCATTGAGTAATGTAAAATGATGCACAAGAGAATTTCTCTCAGCAAATCTAGAAACGAAATGTGAGAAAAGGTCTTGTTCAAATCCAATATTAAATCATAGACTCCTGCTGGTTTTACGATTGTAGAATGTCATCCCATGGGAAGGAAAGAGTGGGTAAGGGTTGTGAAATGTACTTATTCATTTGAGTTCTTGCATTAATTTTTGGCTCGACCTCTAGCTCGACGAACCCCAAGATTGTTGTATTATCATTTGAACCAAGGTTAGGAGCAACTTGAGAGTTGTCATAAGTTGAGGCTTCATGGTCATTGTTTCCTATAAGAATTCCCTTGTATATATTTTGAGGATTCACTTGGTAATCCCCAAGATGTTTAGGGTTTCTACTTTGAGGTGTGACAGGTCCGGTAAGACTAGGCTGCAGGTTTGTTTCAGGATTTGCTAGGATCATGTCTACAAAGAGTTGCCTTTGGTTTTCAAGAAGTCTTTGTAGAAACTTATTACAATCACAACAATTCTAATCGTCATGACCTCGAACCTTATAGAAACCACAATATAGGTTAGGTTCGTAATCGCGTGGCCTTTGGTAAGCGTCTTGATGTTGTTGATTATAACCTAGATTGTTGTTTTGGAACTGATTGTTAAAACTGTGGTTCATTGCCCCTTGGCTAGAGTTTTGATACTGGTTTGGGCCTTGGGTTTGACGTTATTTTTACGAGGGACAGTTTATGTCACCTGTGTTGACAGAAGACACCGTGTTAGGGGATATTTGATTGCCCGTGTTGTTGCTATTGTTAGTGTTACCATTGTCCGTGAAACTAGCATTCTTGGCTTAATCAGTAGCACTATTCATGGTAGCACCATGATTTTGATTCACACCCTTAGGTCCTTAGTTGTTGGCACCATTGTTTTGATAATTTGCATCATTTTGATTTTGGGGACTGATTTCCCATTGGAACCATAGATCTTACACCCATTGTCTATAGCAGCTTGGTCAATCCGAAGTGCACCTTCCAATACTTCCTCGTAACTGTAGAAAGGAAACTTCTGGACTTCCTCCCTAGTCTCTTGATTGAGCGAGTGAAGGAAAAGATCGTAAAGTTCTATCTGTTCCATGTTGGGCGCACTTGTAGAGGAATAGAGAACTTGGCACCATCTCTAGATGAAATGGGCAGTAGATACATTTTGCTCATATCTGAAATATAGGAACTCCCTAATCCCTATACACAACAACTTGTTCATGTCAAATGATTTGATGAACTTGGAAACAAGTTGTTTAAAGGAATGTATAGAAGCTTATGGAATATGGTAATACCAATCCAGTGTGATTCCTTCGAGAGTCTTTTGAAAGATCTTAGTCACTACAGCATCCCAAGGAAGCAATTCCCTGATAGCAATAGCTTAGGCATTGGTATGAGTGTTCGGGTCTCCTTCTCACTTAAATTTTGAAGATCCGAAAATGGGCGCGGAAGCATGACACAATGTATGGTGAAGTGAAGAGGCTCCTTTAAGTACTCAACATATGTACTCATTGCGTAAGATTCCACGATTGAATATCCTTGATGAAGAGGTGGAGGAGGAGGATTTGGATAAGCTGCATTATAAGCGTTGACGAGAACATATGGGGTCCCTTGATATGGCATGTAGGGAGTAGGAATGGTATATGGGTCCATCTATTGATTTTTTGAATACATGTGCATGTAAGGTGGGATAGTACTAGGATATGGACTAGCGGGCATAAAACTAGGGAACATCACATTGCCTGTTGTGGTGGAATTCAAGAACGCACTTCCGGCCAGCCCTTGTGTACGATAATCTTGAGAAGGATGAGGACCCATCCCTAGTGTTTCTAACCCTGTGAGAAGATCACTTGGATTTGAATAAACTGGATAACCTTGTTATACATGATATTACATTGGTTTCTCATTGGAAGGGATGTATCCTTTGCTTTTAGCTAGATACCTCGTGTTCTGCCCTACTGCATGTGTTGGTTATGAAGTATGGGAACTTTCTAGTTCTCTAATCCTCCCTACTAAAGTAGAAATGAGATCGTTGGGAGAGGATTGAGTCCCTTTTTGAGGTATCTTTGGTGTAGGGTTTGATTGAGCAGGCTCATGATACCCTGTCATGAATTGTTCAGTGTTATAATTCTTGTCTTCTCAGAAGTAAGAATATTAGGATAGGCATTCAAAATCTCATAGGTTGTAGCCTTCATTCTATCCAAAGACTCATCTATCTGACAAAGAGGATTAGCTATTAGTGCAAATAGATCATCTTCTGTTGATTGCATGGAAATGTGAGGTCTTGACAAGACTCTATGGCAATAACATGTCCCATTTTTTATAACAACGTTGTTTGCATTGGGTTGACCGTATTGCATGTTTAACATTTTATCAACCTCCTCCATCCTTACATAGCTAATGGGGTTTGAAGTGTAACTAGGGGAGGTTTGAATGTTTCTTGTGTAATTGTCACCCACCTCGAAAGAGAAGGGGACTGTTTGTGGTTGAACGTTGGTGTAATATCTATCAGAGCCAAATGGCCCACCAAACTCTCTTCCAGACATATTTTAGAAAGTATAAAATACCTACCAAAATAGGGGAAGAAATGGAGAGGTGAGGTAATAGAAATGAAAGAAAAGGAAACAAGAAGGAATTAATCCTTCACATCGGGTTCACCAATTTGTACGGATGAAAATTGATATGCAACCTTCAACTGCACTCAACCCCTCGAGGTCATGTCAGAGCAGCTGATGTTGAATGTGTGTAGCTAACTATAGGAGGATCAGTGAATAAGATTTGGTAGTGTGATCTCCTTGTACCTGAGTTGGCAAAGGGGAGATTTAGAGGCTATGAATAGGTAGCATAAATTCCCTATGGTTCGTTTACCTAACTTGGATCTAAGTGTTGATCTAGTTTGAAGTGTGCATGTAAACTAAATGAAATTAACAATCTAAGTTAAATGATCTTATATACCAAATAGGTCCGTCATGCTGTGCAACTCCATTTAATTGGATTGGAAGTACACATTCATTCCCATGGATTTCAAACTGAAGTCTCCATTGGCATATCCCTTCCACTCTCTCAAATGAGCGTTTGCTTACAACTTAAACTCTCATTGACATAAGAATCTACACAGTTTCGCAGAAGGCTTTTCTCCATATTGAGGTGTCTCGGATTCTCCCAGGATGTCCTCAGTCCACCATTTGGACAACTCATTTGATGGTGCACAGCTTCAAAACTAGGTGTGTTGAAACTGGCGTAGTTATAAAGAAACCCAGAGGATATACGTCTGCCAATATGCTTATCATATACCGTTTGAATGTACTTGTAATGCACCACAGTAAGTTTGATTAGTACTAATAATGTGCTTCCAGCATGAAACCCCGATGCTCATGCTTACAAACAAAATGGATGCTGAGATCGAAAGAACTTCATGTTTCAAGGATCCCAAGTTAATAGTCAACTAGAGAAAAGAAAGGCATCAATTAGAGAATGATAGATTTAAGAGTGATCAAGGTGGCAGTTTGGGACAGACTCTTGGGCAGGAATTACCAGAGAAATACTATATTCTTGCTCTTCAATAATAAATCTTAGCAATTACTATTGTGCAGATTTTCTATGTATAATTATATGGAAATTACTTTGTCAAATGTTTCAAGTCTCTCCATGGAACCCATCATCAAGGAAAAAATTGCAGCATACTATTAGTACGTCACATTGTCAAGTTCATATCTTCCTAACCCGTTGATCAAATTTGAGATTGCTAACATGTTTTGGAGAACTCAACAAGCAAACTAGTTTATATGCCCTAAATGCATGTCTTTGGCAACTATTTGGGGCATCAAACCACAAGTTTGAAGTCCAAAAAATGCTCCAAAGGGTCTCCAAAAACACAAAATACCAAAACCCTATTAAAAAACTTAAAAATATAAAACTATAATTTGTATTTTATGAGTTTTGGGCCATTGATAAAACCTCTCAACAAGTTAGGGAAATATTTGTCACGTGACTATTCTGATTCCATAGTGAATCACTTCATTTTCAATTTTAAGACTATTCATTTATTACTAAAAATAGATATAAAGGAATTGACATTCAGATGTAAAAATTAAAATACTATAGCCTCACATTTTCTTCATGGATATTGCTACCCTTACAAATTGGCATGTGTTATCGAAGTTTTGTATCCATGTTTTAAACCACATCTAATGTCATGAGTGAAATGTTTCATCAAGATTAATGTAACTCATTGGTGTCTTTGCTAATGATGATTAACAAATTGTGAATTTCCTTGGATGAAATTTATTGTAGTCATGCAAAACTAAGAGCAAATGGACCTTCATCCTCTTTCAAGGACATCACATGTTGTAACTTAATTGAAGTAAGGCCCCTATGGGATTGGCTTCCCTAAAAAAGGCACAATGATTTCAATGATTAAGGTTTAGAGATGCCACACAAAGAAGAGCTACACGATACATTTGAAATCAAGTTGACACTAGAAGAAGAGGCCAAAATGACTTGTTTGGGAAATCTATATACAAAAGAAAAATGAAGAGGTATATATTGACTAATTAAAAAGTTGCAGGGTTATGTTCACATGAACACATATTGATCATATACAATACAACATACCATCCTATCAAAGATAGATGCAAAGAGTTATAAGAAAAAGAAATTCATTGTGAATCATAGATGTTAGAGGCTATGATAAAGAAATGGAGAAGTATTTGACAATCAATATTATTTCTCCATTCATTTTTTTATTGGGGACGACTTTGCTCCTAATAGGGAAAACATGGAGAAATGAGAAATATGTTTTTTTTTTTAAATTTCAAGTATCTCAACCTATCATCTTTGAAACAAAATATGCATTATGAATAATGGATTACTTATTACAAAAAATCGTAGGTTTCAAGATGCCCACGTTGAATGTGGTTCATGGATACAATCAACATATCATCGCACATTAAGATTGCTAGAAATGGAGACAGGAGAAATAGTGGCTCTTTGTGGATTTTCAAATATCTCAACCTATCATTGAAACAAAAATATGCATGTCATAATGGATTACTTATTACAAAGTCCGTAGGTTCAAGATACCATGTGAATGGGGTTCACGGATATAATCAACTAATCGTTGCACATCAAGAAATGGATAAGTATTTGATGGGATCGATATTATTTCTCCATTAGTTTTTCTCTTGGGGACCCAGTTGCTCCTATACAGAAAAAATGGAGAGGAAAGAAGAGAAATACATATTTTTGTTGATTTCAACTATCTCAACCTATCATCTATGAAACAAAAATATGCATTGCTAATAATGGATTACTTATTACAAAAAGCCATAGGTTTCAAGATGCCCATGTTGAATGTGGTTCATGGATACAATCAAGTGATCATTGCACATGATGATTGCTAGAAAAATGTATTCACCATGTTCACAAGCAAAAAGATCCATTTTAGCTTGATCAATATACGAGCCACTTTTCATAGTGAAATGGATGTGGTTTTTCAAAACCTAAAGGATAAGATTTTCTTGATCAGGAGACACTATTTTGCCTAATTTTTCATCTAAGATAGGCCAAATTAAGAAAGACAATAACGTTAAGCCTAATTAGGCTAAAATGCCCATTTTTTTGTAGCTTAATAATTCGAGGGGAGGAATTGGACATACATGTGTAATTGGTATAATTAGCCACAATTACCTTGTTTTACCTACACTAGGGAAAATTGGGCGACCAAGGGTAATTGGGCCTAATGAAACCCAATCACTTGTATTTGCTCCATTCACTCTTAGCTAATAGTTTGTTCAAGTAGGTTCAATTGTTGAAAATTGTAGCAAATAGGGTTGTTTCAACTTGAATTGTTATTATTTTCCTAATGGTTCCACTGAGGACACTAATATGGAAATTTTGCAAAAAATTAAGGGTGATTGATCCTAATTGATCCAAATAGGTTACTTACCTCATTTTCTATATTGCTTTGCACACTCTCTTATGGAAAACATTGGGGGTTAGGCATGGCCAATTATACATTGATAATTGGGATTAGGTAGACCCAATTATCCCATAGTTGCCTTCTTTAAACCTATTAATTTTTACTACTAGAGCAAGCAAGCCATTAAAGGAAAAACATTGACAAAGTCAATTTGACAATAATCTAAATTTGCCACTTTTTGCCCCATGGCTTGCCAAGACCATTCAACCAAACTAAATTTTCTCTATGCATGTTATTTGCAAGGGGCAAACACAACCTATACAATCTTTAATTGATTTATACACATATTTCAATGTACAACTTATTGAAAGAGACCTATAAGGAGCAAAGAAAACATGAAGAGCCTTTCTTAACCGATTCAAGGGAACAAAGTTGGTAGAGGAAAAGTGGAGAAATGAGTAGCCTTTCCTAGTTGATTCAAGGCAACAAAATTGATAGATGAGGATTTCTTCTTTTTGTTTTCAATGGGCATTTCTTATAACATAACGTCAAATATTAAAGAGAATAGAGATAAAGACAACTTTGAGAAGAATCTTACTCCCTACACAATGAACACATAACAACAAATGATATGCTTATATATCTAATGATTGAAGTCGACACTTAAGGATGGATTTTAGGATCTAGGTATAGGCTACAAGGATCCAAAAAACCACAAATTATAATGTTAATAGGTATAAAATTTTTATTTGTATTCAGGTTCTAATTTGTTAATTTAGCTGTGTTCATATGCGTTATGTTGTAAGCAAATCTTGACAAACTTCAGCGAGCAACTAATAGGACCCCCCCATTACCACAACATATATTAATCAATGTGTTCTATACATGACATTGTAATGCCCCGTTCCTCGTTCTTATTTTTCTTCTTCGACGACCGTGTTACTAAGCATTTAACGTTGTTGTGCTCCTGTTGATCCTTGTTGGCTTCGCCTTTTTGATTACCCTGTTAAGGAAAAATCTCTTCTCGAATTGCTAGGTGGGTTGAATGATGACTTGATGTTGTTGTTAGGGCTGTGACCGCGCTAGAGGGAACATCTTACATAATAATAATTATTCTTTTTCAAATTGTTTCGATTCCTTCCTCTTACTGTTTTCGTCCACGCTTCTTCACTTTGTTGGTCCTTGTTCATACGAGTACCCACTAAGTATCTCTTAAGTTGTAACAATAATAGAAATAAAAATAATAGTAATATTATTATTTTGATTAACAATTTTATTGTTTGGATTGGTCGCCTCAGTCCGCGCAAAGAAGATGGTCTCTTGTTGTGACGCCGTGGTCGGTCCTTGTCATGCGTCCGGTTTCGAACTCCTACCACTAGTTCTACCTTGGCCGACCGAGTCTCCTCTTGTATTGTTTTTTTTTTATGTATACCTATTTTAATGAGAAGATTTGGATGCTTTCACCCACGCTGGCAATTTTTGTTGGCATCCCACCATTTCATGGAAATGTGTTTGTTTGGATATCTAGTCACTGAGCTCATGTGGTGTAATGGCTATGGCCAATTCTAGAATGTAGTGCCACTTGTCATTGCACCAGGATGGTATCTCCTTTTTCACTGTCATTGGATTACAGTTAAGCTTTTTTTAATTATTTGTTTCGTTTTAGGGGTTTTTATGTTCTTTAGTTAAAACAGACAAATAAATAAATAAATAAAATAAAAGAATTAAAATTAATAAAAAATCCCATGATTTCTTTAGGCGGATTAGGGCAAAGGGGGCTTGGGCTCCATTGGGGATTGTTTTCATCTTTTAGTTTTGTTGGAGAGTGAGAGAAGCCACTGCCATGGAGGGAGGGAGGAAACCCCATACTTGTTTGCACACCCACAAAGGTTGAAGAAGGTGTGAAGGAGGAGAATCTGTCGGTTGTGCAGATGGAAATGCATAGGGTTTGTTGGAAAGAACGCCTGAAGGAAACGTGGTTTCACATATTTGCTTTGGTCGCTGTTTCTACACAGATCCATTTGCTTGGGCATTTTTTGTTTTTTTTCAAAGAAAATGCTTGAAGGAAACGCATGTTGCAGTTTTTACACAAATCAATGTGTTTAGGCGCCTTATGATGGTTCAAAGAAATGCCAGGTGTTAGAGCAGAGTAGGGACGTCCATCTAAGCATAATGGAAATTTGTATTGCCAGTTTTTCCTCCCCCCAGTCAGTGCCAAAAATGGGGAAACCCTTAAACTGTGTGGGTTTTTAACAGCGCATAAAAGAAAAAAGTTTTTTTTTTGTCAGATGTTGTAGTTGCAAATGATTTGGGGGACGCGTGTGAAGCTGCTCCTTTTCTGGCCTCCAACCTGATCAATTCCTCCTTGCCACGTTTTCCCAGCCAACGCCAAAATGGAAGCTTTGGAACAGTGTATGAACAATAGAATTTGGTTTTTTGTAAGATTTTGTTCTTGCAAGTGTCATAGTTGATATGCGTGAAAAATGTGGAAGTGTATTCAAGGCATGCGATTTGTTCGACAAAATGCCTCAGATATTTCATCTCATGGAATGCAATGGTTTTAGGGTATTCATAGATGAACATGTTGTAAAGGCCTTTGAAACTTTTAAGGAAATGTATTTGGCAGTTGTAAAGCAACACTTAACAACCTTTTTCCAACACCCTCTCAGCTGCGCCAAAATAAGTGTTTTAAATTAGGATATACACAAAATGGATTTGTTGAAAAGGCGTGTTAACTGTTTGACATAGAAAATGTGGTCTCATGGATCGGGATGACTACTTGAAAGCACAAGGTTTTTTTTGATGAGACATGGGTGCACAACGAATGGCTTGGGTTTGCACGTGACTATCTGGCATCATGTGGCAACAACGATGGTCTTAACGGATCGCGAGTGTAAACCACTTGGAGCCCCTTATACCTATTTCGCTCATCATTTCCAGAAATGGTTCATCTTCCCTTACCTCTCATAATTATCGTGTTTTAGTTCTCTTTTGCAACTTAATATAATTTTAAAATATTAGGATTTTAATACCGTTAAATGTTTATTTCAACTCGTTGCTAAAACAATGAAATGTCATGTCGAAAACTCACGAAGTCAAAATAACCCATTGGCATTAAAACATGAACTCCCACCCTCATTCTGAGGTGATGTAGAAAACTTCCTACCCAAC
Organism: Taxus chinensis; assembly: GCA_019776745.2. Classification (NCBI taxonomy): domain Eukaryota; kingdom Viridiplantae; phylum Streptophyta; class Pinopsida; order Cupressales; family Taxaceae; genus Taxus; species Taxus chinensis. The sequence continues at coordinate 6,105,450 of CM034146.1, read as the reverse complement.
TGGATTGCTACAACATTGTCGTATCGACCAAATGAAATTGACTTTCTAGAAATAATGTTGACCATCTTCCTGTTTAAAAAGTTAATTTTTGCATTTTTCAGAGACTCATTAAGTACTCTTCGTAACCCTGAAAACAAGATGTTAAGTTTCATTCATGTACCTTGGTATGCGAGGAGTCACCTTGACCTTTGGATTGACCTCGAATGAACATATGTGATATTTTTGACACTCTTATAGGAGCCCTGTAACACTGGTTTACAGCAGTAGAAAGCTGTTAAATCTAGAAAGTTGGCTTTCGTTTTGAACTGCCATTTGAAACCTGGATAGAGAAATTACTTCTCGTCTTCGCAAACCTCTAGTGTTTATACTAGAAAATTGCATGGAACATTCAGTTTAGGGAAAAACACTTTTTTGGATAGTTTGGCAAAGCCATTTTGTAGGCCTCCGGTCGCAATTTGACGAGGTCAAACTGGACCAACTTCGACTTGGTGCTCCAGAAAACTTGTCGCCGTTTGAAAATGGTTTTCTAGTTCTCAGTCCCGTCGACTCTGATGAATTCTCCTGATATGGGGGAACTTGTAGGAAGTGTCTCGTTGCGTGCTCATCCATTGAATGTCAGTTATGGACGTGATTTTTTGGGCCCTCGAACTAACTTTTGTTCATTTGCAACTGGGTCAACTACGACCAATGGCCCCAGAAAAGTAGCCGCCAAACACAAACCGTTCGCTTTTTTCCCAATTCCGTCAGTGGCTATGAACTCTTGGTATATCTGGGAACACGTAGAAAGTTGATCATGGTGTGCGTTCTCATCGGAAGATAACTTTTGGAAGCAGTTTCTTAGCCTCCGAGCCCGTTTTGAACGTTTTGTAGCTAGTGAGAAAATGTTAAAATAGAAAGCTTGGGGACCCTCGTAGGGTTGCCAAACCACCCTGGGAACTTTTAACACATGTAAATAACTGTTTAAAACTCTATCGTGCAACTGTTGTGTAAAATAGAACTTTTGACAAAATGGTGTTTTCTCTCTCTTCCCTTCTTTTCTCTCTCTCCTAGGTTACAAAATGAAGTAAAATGAAATGTAATGAATACATGTCTCTAAACCTTTTTATTTTGATTGCAAATTGAAATTATTATCATATGTCAATGGGAAACTGAAAAATGATAATTATGTTAGATTAGGGTGGATGCCATGCCAGCGAATTATCGTTGATATCATGCTCATGTGGTTTTGCAGGACGAAAGAATGATGACAAAAAGGCGAAGTGTAATTCATTTAGTATCATTGTAATTTATATAGTTCATTGTTAAATGAATAAATGTATAATATAGTATCATGTTACAGAAGGTTATATTTGATAATTTGTTGATATGTGTGAAATGCAAGTTTCAAGGACATCTAGGAAATGTGTATTTAATCTTAGGTTCAATTTTGATTCATAGTACACCTGGTAAAAAGGTCTGATATTTATATAAGGTAAATGAATTTGAAGTAATATCTTGTAGTGCATATTTAGTGCTCAATAAATGGTTAATGGGTCATCTTGTGCATTCATACTTTGTAAATGTAATAAAGAGAATTAAATTGAAACACTCTACCCTTGTTCAATATTGGAGCATAACTTGTCTTCATGTGTGTTACTTTTACCCTAGAAGACATTGAAAACCATAGAATGAACTCAACCTTCCACTCGATGGAACGTCCTAATTTAGGCAAATCAGAACCCAAGAATGGGCTTAACATTTTAGTCATAATGTTTAGTGACATTGTCATAAACCCATCTGATAGGAGTGACACAATCAAACTTCACTTGGAGTATGTAGAGCTAACTCTTCCTTCGTAGCCTAGCAGACTACCTTGTCATCCGAAGATAGATTAAAATTAAAGTTCTTCATAGAGTGAAATCCCTGTTGGATCCAGACGACATAGATGGAGGTTGTGACTTAGTTGTTCTAGGTCTTAAAATCTTGTTAATGAAACCCTTAGCTCCACTCAGCTAAATGTGTTACCTTGGTTTCTCTCAACATAACACTGTGGTCCTTTCTGGATGGTGGTTTAGCATAAATTTTTCCTCTCACTTAAAACTCATAGTTAGTTGAGGGGTAGACCCTTAGGTGAAGTTGGGAATTGATCTAAACCTCCGTTGATTTGGATGTTGGCTCAGGGTTCGTGTGTAGCTTCAAGTCTCCTTATCATGTATGTCTTCAAGAGGTTAGGCAAACCATTTTGTAACTCCTTTTGCAAGACAATGCTAGTAATAAGGCCATAACGTGACGTAGAAAATAAAGCATATAAGAGTAAAAACGGGATTAGAGGTTTGGAATAATGCCACTCTTGAAGACCTTATAACTCAATTAAATATATTCTTTTGTTTCAAAGAATATGAATTGCCTTGGTGTGATCAACCTTTGAGAAAGCAAAATACCTATATAAATCAAAGTGGAATTCCTCAATTCATTGAATTGGAATAACTATGGTAGGGAAATAACTAACCCGTGATCGAGGTATGTTTTCGGTAAAAAGCTATCTCGCATCTAAATCTCCGTTAAAGCCTAATAACACTATATTGACATCAAGTCTCATCCACATGGGTTGTAAGAGTAAAAATGTAGACATTGAATATATGTTCGGGAAGAATATTCTTCACATAAGAACAAGATAATTAAGTATTTTTGTATGCATTTGAACTACGCCAAATAAGTATGCAAGCTATGGAAACTTTTGTAAAGAATAAGAAACCAACTTAAAAAGGGTGAACGATAATTTAACCGCGGAATGAACTTAGGAACCTGTAGGTGGACAAACGAGGAATTTATCCTTGCACAATAATGTTCTTAGAATGTTAATCATAACTAAAATACAATTAAAGAAATGATGTGTTGTGGATTTGCCTATCCTTGAGTCTTCTTTTGTGGTTGGGGTATTGCTAGTATTCGTTCATTGGGAAAAGTGTGACATCGACATGCCTATGTTGTTCTCGTGTGTCTGTGTGAGTCGATGACTTATGTGATTGTCGTATGCGAGTCGAGTTTTTGTACTTGGTGTCCTTGCTGTGTTGTGTGTGTAGTGAGCAATGTAAGTCAAAAAAATGAAAATTTACCTATTATTTTACTGTTGTAATTGGGTGTGTAAAATGTGGGCACGACAGACATACTCTTCAAGCGAGATGTATGGTTATTTATCTTCTACTTTATGCATGACATATAATGTTATGGATATGTATATATAAATTGTAAGACATAAAAAACCATTAAGGAAGTTGAACTGTTTGGGCTTCTATTTGACTCTTCACTTTTTGACAATTATTTTTCTTGACAACTAAGTGTGTGGTGTATTGATAGATTTTATGGCACAATGCGAGTTCCAAAAGTATTACCTTTCATGGCATAGTGCGGTGTGGATTGTCCACATGATCGTTGTGTATTTTCTTAGGACCAAAGTTGTGCAACATGTCTACAAGTGTTGTGGAGTTGACCAATGTTATACGAATGTTGTGTGTATGGCATATGTTAGCACAATGTTGTATGAGGTTTGTAGAGTGCGTGAAGGTTGTATTGTATGGAACTTGAAGTGTCGAACAACATCAAGATTGATCTTCAAAAATTTGATGTAGGATGTTACCTTGTAGAAGGGTGTGCAACCCCCCAACATCACAAGGGATATGCCTTTGACTCGTTATAGGGCTCCACCCCATTTTTTATGAAGGATTCACCGCTATCTTTTGTGACGCATGACATATATCGTGGCACATTATGCAAGGGACTACATGAAGGTACTTAAAGCACATAGTTGTGCACATGACCAAGACACTAAAAAAAAGAGTACATAGTATTGTGAATATGCTTAGATCGAAGTTTATACTTGTATAATTAGAATATTTATCAATACAAAATCAAGTAAAATCAATCTTCATTAGAGCTTGATCAATTCAAATTTTTATGTGTGATTACAATCTAATTCAAATAGGAGTTTCACTCAATTAAACAAAAAATCCAATCTTTCATATATATAATCATCCCAAATTGAGAAAACAAGGACCTAAGTAGAGAAGGTCCTCTACTCATGGAAAAGAAGAGTCCAATGAGAAATGGAATCCAAACTTACATATATAAACCCATGTTATTGGGAAAACCAAGGCCCTATATGGGAAAGACCCTCCACTCAAATGAAAAAAGGAATGCAACATTGCTCATATAATCATGTGATCAAAATAATCTAACATTATTATTTGGTTGAGATCTCTTTTAAATACTTATCATGTGTTTCTCATTATAAACTTAAATACTAATAGAATATTTGATGTGCTTAATAAAATCATTCATGAATAACATATTTAATATGTTGAACAAATATTAGCTAATTTAATATCAAAATAGTGTGCCTCGGCTGCTCCCGCCTGCTACCTCTTCCTGCTGTCTCTGGTCCCTTTTCTAATGCCGGACCCCTCTGGTCCGGATCGGGCCCCCCCTCTATCAGGGTCCCTCTCTCCATCACAGCCTTTCGCGTGGTCCAAAAGTCGTGGAGGGTTCCACATCGGCTCACAGCTCGGAAAAGCTCTCCCCTTCACTGTCAAAAGGGTCCTTTTCCCTGCGCATCCCCTCTCATATCACGGAGGCTGCCGCCGCTTCTCGTGACCTGTCCTTGGTGGGTACGCTAATGGGCCCTAGGCCCCCACTGGAGGATATAAAAAAATGGGCTCGTTTAAAATGGCAACCATGTGGAGCACTTGAAATAGCGGCTATGCCTAATGGATTCATCTTATTCTCTTTCAGCTTGAAAGAAGACTTCGCTAGAGCGCTGCTGGGTGGTCCGTGGTTCTTTGGCAGGCGGGGTTTTTATCTCAGGAAATGGTCTCCTGGTTTCAACCCACACACGGAATCCATGACCAAGCCCCAATCTGGGTCCGCCTCCCGGGGCTCCCTTTGGAGTTTTGGCATCCGGCAGTTATTGAAGGTATTGCTCTTTCTATAGGTTCTTTGATAGCTATAGATCAAGCCACGAAAGCAAAAACTAGATTTATTCATGCTCGTTTCTGTGTTAATGCTGATATTAGTTGCCCCTTGCCAAAGGACATCGAGCTTATCTCAGACTTTGGGAACTGGAAACAACCCATTGACTATGAATACATTCCTCAAGCTTGTTCCTTCTGCAAAAAACTTGGCCATAGAGCCTCTGGCTGCCCCTCTAAACCTCAACCGAAACCATTGTCCCAAACCCTCTCCCCAAAATACAAGAAAAAATCTGTTCCTAAATCGTCCTCCATTGAGATCCCGATCATCCCCACGTCTAATTCTTTCTCTCTCCTTGAGGATGGAGAAATCAACCCTTCTTCTGATCCTGCTTCTGAGATCCTTCCCTCCTCCTTAGCCCTCTATCCTCTCTCCCCCTCCCCTGGCTCCTTCGGTTCCTGGCTCTTCGTCTCTTGGTGAGGACCTTATGGCTGCCTCCTCCCCTCCCCCTTCGCCGCCTCCTGCTCCTTCTCCCCTCCCCCCCCTTCCTTCGTTCCCCTCTTCCCTCGACCCCCCCACCCTGCCTCCCCTCTTCCCGCCTGTTTTAGACTCTGCCCCCTCTCCCTCAGATCTCTCCACCAATGATGGTTCTAATCACCGTTTCACTAGAAGCAGCAACAAGAAACCCGATATAGGCTTGGAAAAGGTTAGAGGCAGAACTCCAAGCAGTGTTAAGCTTCAGCTAGAAGCAGCTACAAATGTGGCGCAAGGAACCCAAAACACTATCCCCATGGTGGTGGGGAGTAAACCCAAACAAAAGAAATGAAGATCATTTCTTGGAATATAAGAGGGCTCAACTCTCTTCAAAAACAAAGAATCATCAAAGACATCAAGTTCCAGAACTCACCTGATATCATCATGTTACAGGAAACCAAGCTAAAAATGGAGGTTCGGCTTCATAAAATCTGGCCTGCAGCTGCCTTTGAATCTCAACCTTCAACTGGAAACTCTGGGGGGCTTTGTACCTTGTGGAATCCTAGAATTCTTAAAGGGGACTGCCTGTTCAAGCACCCCAACTTTCTATGTATCCTCTTCCAAGAGATTGGTGCTGACTCCTCCTAGATTGCTATCAATGTGTATGCCCCAAACTTGGAGACTCATCGAGGAAAACTTTGGAGAGACATCACTAACTTCATCGTTACTTGTGGAAAAATTCCCATTCTTATAATGGGTGATCTTAATTGTCCTCTTTATCCCTCAGATAAACAGGGGGGTATGCCTGTTATGCCGGCTAGCATGGAAGCTTTGGCTGACTTCATTAGGGAGAATTCACTCCTGGATATGGATCTCCACGGCTCTTCTTACACATGGTCTAACCGTAGATTGGGCAGGAATCACATTCAATGCAGATTAGATAGAGCTCTTGGCTCTCTGGATTGGATTTCTCTCTTTCCGAACTTTTATCTTAGCTCCCTCCCAAGAGCTGGCTCAGATCATAGCCCCCTTCTGTTGAGCGCCAATCACAAGGTAAATGCCAAAAATCCTCCCTTCAGATTTGAGCTGGCATGGCTTGAAAATAACCATCTGACTCCCCTGGTAGCAAGCTGGTGGAATATCGAGATTGAGGGAACTCATATGTTCAGATTTTCCAGCAAACTCAAAGAAATCAAAAAACAACTCAAAATATGGAAGTCAAAGGTCCTTTGGCAACATTAAGGTTCGCAAGAAGGAGCTTTCTCAGAGCTTGGTCAAAATCTCCGAACAAATTGAGGCTGTTGGAAGGTTGGATCATCTTCACCAATAGGAAATCTCCCTCCTCAGTGATTATCACAACACTCTTAAAGAAGAAGAATCCTACTGGAGGCAGCATTCTCGGGCCCTATGGCTTGATCAAGGTGATCGTAATACCAAATTCTTCCACATCACTGCATGTAAACATAAAGCTAGAGATAAGATTCGTGAGCTGGTGTCGCCTTCAGGGATTTTACTAACAGTTGAATCTGATATATCCAATGAGCTTATATCCTTCTACTCAAATCTTCTCCATGCTGATCAGGCCCCCTCGGAATAATCTATTAATGAAATGCTCTAGAACATTCCACATCTGGTTTCCCCTGAGATGAACAACAATCTTACCAAGCCTTTTTCTATGGAGGAAATTCATAAAGCGGTCTTTGCTATGAAGCGTGACAAAGCCCCGGGTCTGGATGGCTTTCCTGCTGCTTTCTTCCAAGTTTTTTGGGAAATCATCAAGCAGGACCTATTCCTCGCAGTAAATGAATTTCAGATGAATGAAAAACTGCTTAAGGAATGGAACACCACTTTCGTGGCTCTTGCCCCAAAAGTGCATAATTCCAAAGAGGTTTCTAATTTTCGGCCTATAAGTTTATGCAACACGTCTTACAAGATCATCACTAAGATGCTGGCTTCCAGGCTAAAACCTCTTATGCCAAACCTCATCTCCCACAATCAGAATGGATTCATAAAAGGTCGGCTTATTCAAGGCGGCATAATTACTGTCCATGAAGCCATCCACTTGGCTCTACCTGCGAAGTCTCCAGGTATGATCTTAAAACTGGATATGCAAAAAGCCTTTGACAGAGTTAGCTGGCCTTTCTTAATCAAGACCTTGGAAAAATTTGGGTTTGACAACAAATGGTGTAGCTGGATTTACTCATGTGTTTCGACCCCTTGCTTCTCTATTATGATCAATGGCATCCCTGCGGGTTTCTTCAAAAGCAGCAGAGGTATCAGACAAGGCGATCCTCTATCACCTTTTCTCTTTGTTCTAATGGCGGATTCTCTCAGCAGAGCTCTGGATGCGGCAAAAAACCAATCTATCATTTCTGGCATGAAAATCACCTCAAACTGTCCCTCGGCCACTCATAGCCAGTTTGCTGACGACACCTTATTGCTGAGTTTGGCTTCTGTTATCGAAGCCAGGGCTATTATGGATATCCTTTCGCTTTATCAATCAGCCTCTCAGCAAACGGTTAACTTCATCAAAAGCAGCATCTCCTTCATCAACACACCCCCCAGAGTCCAGAGGAAGATTGCTGATATCTTTGGTTGCTCGATTGTGGATCTCCCAGCCTCTTATCTGGGCATCCCCCTCTTCCATGGTAGGCAATCAAAAATTATGTGGAATCCGGTCATTGAAAGATATCAAAAAAAACTTGCTGCTTGGAAAGGAGCTCTCCTCAGCCAGGCTAGCAAGCTACAGTTGGTGAAAGCCACTCTTCAGAATCTTCCTTATTACTTCCTGTCCATGCTCAAGATTCCCAGTTATGTGAGGGAGGTTGTGGAAAAAATTCAAAGGAACTTTTTGTGGTCTGGTACTGAAGAAAAGAAAAGGATCCATCTTGTGGCCTGGAAAGAAGTTTGTAAACCTACTGTTCAAGGTGGTCTTGGTCTTCGGAAAATGAACGAGATGAATGGGGCCCTCCTGGCCAAGCTTGCTTGGGAGGTGGCTAAAGGCGATTCCTGTTGGTCCCACTTACTCAGAGCTAAGTATTTAGCAAACAATGAAGATTTTCTCACTTCCATCCCCTCTAGAGGCTCTGCCATATGGAACTCCATTTGTAGCTCGCTCCCCATCATTCGTAGCTGGCACTAAATGGAGGTTCGGGAATGGGCGTCTCATTGATTTCTGGAGGGAAACTTGGATTGGAGATGATCCCCTTGACCTCAACCCATCTTGGGACCCTATCAAGAGAAGTATCATCAATATACATGGAAGATTAGCTTCGGGCTATTGGCAGAGGGTGAATTCCATCCCCTCATGGGATATCAAGGAACGGGAGGATATCAGCGTCCTGCAAAGAAACCTATTGTCTTCCCTTAGAAAGCTGATCTCTACCATATACATCCCGTATTCCCATAATGAGGACGAGCTTATCTGGAATCTCTCCACATCGGGCTCCTTTTCAGTTAAGGCTGCTTATCTCTCGATGCATGGTGCTGACATGGACTCCCCTCTTACAAAATTCTGGCCTAAGGAGGTCACCCCAAAAATTGGGTTTTTTCTCTTGGCTTTCCTCTAAAAATGCTATCCTTTCTGGGGAGAACCTGAAGAGAAGGGGTTTCTCCCTTCCCACCAAATGTGTTCTATGTGCCAATGAAGAGGAATCCTCATCACATCTCTTGGTCCATTGCTCTTTCTCGCATGATATTTGGCAGTGGCTCTTATCGAGATTCGGTTTTTTTTAGATCTTTCCGGATTCCATTTAGGACAACCCTTTCTCAATGGAGCTCTCCCTTCACTCATCTGATTCTAAAATTGGCTTGGAATCTCCTCCTCCTGCATGGTTTATGGGGCATATGGAAAGAAATAAACAGAAGAATCTTCAAAGAAAAAAGTCTCAATCCTGGACAGGTGGCTACTCAGATTGCTCTGGCTCTCCAAGAAAATATCAACCTGACCAATTGGGCCAAATTTCAGCATAAACTACTATTTCTGTCACACCCTGGAGTGGGCAGCAATTTTTATCCATACCTTATAGAAAATCTCATACTGATCAGAATTTGGTTTGCTGGATTCCCCCTCCTAGGGGCTGGAGAAAACTCAATTCGGATGGAGCTTCGAAAGGAAATCCAGGTAGGTCCAGAGGAGGGGCCATTCTCCGTTACTCTTCGGGTTTAATTGTTGCTGCTTCTGCTCATATTTTCAATTTTGGCTCCAACCATCGTGCGGAGGCCTTAGCCATCCTCAAAGGTCTTGAGATGGCTATCAAATTGGGCAACGATCCCCTTCAAGTTGAAAGTGACTCCCTCAACATCATAAACCTCCTCCGGTCTAATGACCATGGCCATTGGTCGATTAGAAACATCATTGCTGATATTAGAAGTATACAAAGATCTTTCCTTCAAGTCCAATTCTAGCATGTCCTCCGGGAAGGAAATAAAGCGGCGGATCTTCTTGCTAATATGGGTGTCCTCATCGAAAATCAGCAAAATTGGATTGATAACTTCCCGAAGGACCTCTGTCAGATTGTTCAAAATGACACACTCCACTATTGATCGGTGGTTTCAAGGGTTGACTCGGATTTCGGCTTGCTCGCCTTGGCCTTTTTAAAAGGCGGCGGTAAATATGGCGAATTTAATTGATGTGACTCTGGACACGGGTTACTTGATTAAGGCGCCTTGTAATGATGCGGCAAACCCCCGCACGAATGAACTTTATTCACACATTAATCATCTGAGGAGGTGGCGAAAGGGTTTTAATAACATTGCCAGTCTCCTGTTCAAGCTGGTTCTCGTCCTCTCCTATCTCCGCTTCGGTAACTATTCAAATTCTCTTCTAATGGGGGGGCAATTGAAGCGCCTCGAGCCCGACAACTGCGAGTCATTTAGGAATGATGGCGAGGTTTGGAAACATTTTAGTGGAAAATGGGATTGCCACTTTTCTGGAAAAAATGTCTGGTTACTCGGCCTGGTTTCTTATGCTGTAACGGCTTCGTGGTCGAGAGGGCGTGTCCAAATTGGCAGCACTAGGTTCACCATCTCAACGAACGCCATCGCTGATGCCACCGGGCTCCCTGCTGTGGGCGATATTTACTACAGGCGTTCCCTTCACGCCGAAATTCAAGATTTCAACGCCCGGGTGACAGACCAAAGAAATATCTTTCGGGCTATACCCGCGACTCTCTTCCCTCTCCCTGGGACAGAGTGGCGGAAGCCATTATGAGGTACTTCACCATCGACGGAAGGTACCGTCTGGTTTTCGGCCCCATCTGTTCATCCTCTCCCACCTCCGATGGGGGAGAAAAATCAATTTGGCTGCTCTTCCTTTTTCAGTCTCTGGAACACTCTGTTATGCTGGCTCGGGAGGGTGAGGGTGTCATCCTCCACCAAGGTCTTCTCTATCTGCTTCTTTTCCGTCGCCAGCTTCCCATTCTGACCTGCTCCGTTTCCCTCCCAAAATGGGTCGCCGCCGCCGCTCCCCCTCCCCTCCTTCTTGCCCCTCCTCCTCCTCCCACCGCTCCTCTCGGCGTCGTCGCCGCTTGCTCCTCTCCTCTGGCTCGGATTCCGACGTGGCCATTGTGAGCCCCCCCCGCGATCGCCTCCATTCCCACTGTTTCCCCCCCTTTTCCTACGCCCATCTCGTGTCTTTTCTTGGAGGATACTAATGCCAGTGGCCACGCTCCTTCTCCTGTCTCCAGCCCTGGCCTCTCTGGCACGGCTGATCTTTTGGGGCTTGCTCAACTTTATCCTGACTCCTCGGAAGAGGAGCAGGGTGATATCAATCAATGTGTGGCGGATCCTTCCTCCCATTCTGCTGGTTCTAAGGACCCCTCTGCTGTTAAAGATTCCACTGCTGACACTCCTCTCTCCACTCCTGTTTATGGACTCTAATACTGCTGATATTGATGCTGATGAGCTGATTTTGATGCAAAAAATGACCATAACAGAGCTGATATCATCTCCTCCATCCTGAGTAAGCTGCAGCGTGCCTTCAAAGCTCTGAAAGCTTGGGAGGACTTCACGGATTCCACCAGGGTGGCTTTAGCAAACGACTGTTCGGAGCTTCTCAAGCTGGCGGATCTTCTGGCAAATGACTCTGGCTCTCCTAGAGCTAAAAATGTTGTTTCTAAGCTGAAGAAGCTCATCTAATGTTTCTCTTCCTTTTCTCGGCTTGGCTCTTCTTCGTTCTCCTTTTTGGAATCTTCTCGGGTATTTTTGCTTTGTAAATTCTAAATGCTAGATCTGGCCTAATGGGCTTTTTGTATTAAGGTTGTGGGACCTTCTAAAACCCTCCTTTACCCAATATATTCCAAAAAAAAAATTGAACAAATATTTAAAATATCAAATATCATCAATATGATGGAACGTAATTGGAGACTCCATTATTATTAGGTACTGTAATCATGACCTCTAGATTGCATTATGTTGTTATTCATATACATATAATTACTCAATTTATAAAGATTTGATGTGGCTAAAACTATAAGGAATAAATATATACCCCCATATATGAAACATGGGTGTGTTTCCGATTTCATTTAATACATCTGGTCTTTAAAAATATATCCTATAAGTATAGAAATGGTATTTGATCTACATAACAAGGGTTGCAACCTGCCTAATAGCCTACGACTTATAGAACCCTAGCCTATTCATTTTCTAGTTGGCACCAAATTTAATGGTTTCTAACAAAGATTGGGCACGTGCCCATTAGCACAGCTATTTAAAGGGATATAACTCACCCCCCACAATCCCCATTAGGTTATGCTGTGTTTCTTATTACTTTTCACGGGCCGCTCCATTTTACACCCTAAAGGTCCAAGAAAAACATAGGGCACGACCCTACCATAGAAAATGCAGGCTTCATTGGGTTGCCTCCACATGAACCCCTCTTCAAAAACTCAAGCTTAGAACCAAGCTACTCCATTGACATGGATAAGCATTTACCATATATGTATATTATACATGACACACCATATGATGTCTCATATTTATCATCCTGTCAATTGCGTCCTATCATATACATGCAATCCTCCTTTCATCCTATCAATAAAATGTTAGACACTGACTAGCATATGAATAGCAAAAAAACGGGTTATACTGTGAAAAAAGGTATTGCTACTTCTTTCAAACCAATCAAAACTCTTACAAAATTACATATAAAGGTGAGGCCCAGCTGGCAGGATAAGTCATTGATGATACATCATCAATGTGGTCGGATGATCATATATGGCTAAGTAATGCACATTGCAATGTGGTCCAACCCATATATTGAGTGAAATTCGATAACCACTCTACTCTACTAGAGGAGCTAGGACCCTTAGTGAGCATGATAGAGACATCAAGCATGATCGAATTGACCAAGGTCTTGGACTATTAGTTGAGCATTACAATTTGTCTATAATCATCTTCCAAAGTTCCATTGCCATTGAGTCCGATTGGACAATTATGTATAAGCCTTCCCCTGCGAGACAGCCGTTGAAATCATGCATTTTGATAATAATATATAATGTGGACCAAGGTTGGTTCATCAGCGGGGTGCTCTGGAAACTGTTATTTGTTTAGCGACCCACCTAGTGATTTGTATTTTCCTAGGCCGCCAAGGGACCAGTTAATCCCTTAGATGTCTCACAACTTTGATCTTTTCTTTCTGATTTGACATGATTTTAAGACCGTTATAAAAATATTTGTCTTCATACTAATATGTTGAGGTCTTCCCAAACTTTAATATGTATAATGATATGGAAGTAAACTTGTGATCTAATTAAGATTTCCAATGCATTTGGTCATAAGTAAATTAATTATGGCCATATCTCTGTTGTTAGGTTGCTTGGTAGCCATTTTAAGGATTTAACCCACTTGATAAAGTCTCCATGCAAAGGATACTCATCCATAGTATTTGGACTTCTTTATAATTTGTCTGAGCTTTAAAAAAATCTTGGGTTCAACACATATGCAGTACGAAAGAGGATAAACTTTATCCCCATTTTTAATAAATCATAAGCTAACATAAAGACATTCCACAACAATGCTCATACAATAAATAAATCATTAATAACCCATTGTCAATGTAATACCTAAGATCACTTTATTTAGCATGCCGGTTAAAGGAGGCGCTACACATTCTAGATGTAATTCCCACGTGACTCTTGGGTACCATCAAATATTTATGAAAAATATCCAATCTTTTGCTTTCCTGCTTTAATTGCCAAGAAATCCCTTTCAGAGGGTAAGCAAATCCACGCTCACATCAATGACAGAGGATCTGCATTTGCCACAGACACTTTCTTACAAAATAGACTTATCAGCATGTATGACAAATGCGGAAGTTTGGTGGATGCTCGCAAAGTGTTCGACAAAATGACTAGCCCAAACGTCTTATCATGGAATATGATAATTGCAGCTTACAGGAGACATGGGTTTCCTCAAGAGGCATTTACACTGTTTCACCAAATGCAAAAAACAGCATGTCCAACCTGATCAGTTCACCTTCTCCAGTATTCTCCCTGTATGTGCCAACGTGCGCATCTGTAAAACATGGTTTGCAGATCCATGGAAAAATCATTAGATGTGGATTTCAATCTAACGTTAGTTGTGATGAATACCTGATAGACATGTATGCAAAATGTGCCAGAAGGCATACAGAAAGCACGTGAATTGTTTGACAAAATGAACAATGCTTGGAATTTAAGTCTCATGGACTGCCATGATTTTTCCGCCACAGACTTAGATGGGTCTACACAGGAATGGTTTTCTTGACGAAGCTTTAAGAATTCAATATGTAAAGTGAAACATGCCTCAACTAAATGTTGTGTCATGGAATGCCATGATTGTAGGATGTGCACAGAATGGGCTTACTGACAAAGCATTGGAGGCTTTTAAGCAAATGCAATTGGCAGGTATAAAGCCAAACTCAGCAACGTGTGCCAGCATCCTCCCAGCCTGTGCCAAAATGGGAGCTTTGGAACAGGGTATGGAGATCCATCAAAGAATAATTGAAAGCGGATTTCTGTCAGATGTTGTAGTTGTGACTGCGCTTGTAGACATGTATGCAAAATGTGGAAGCATGCAGAAGGCAACACGAATTGTTTGACAAAATGCCTCAGCGAAATGTGGTCTCATGGAATGCAATCATTGCTGGATATGTACAAAATGGGCTTGTTGATAAAGCATTAGAGATTTTTAGGCAAATGCAATTGGCAGGTGTAAATCCAAACTCATCAACCTTTGCCAGCATCCTCCCAGCTTGTGCCAAACTTGGAGATTTGGAACAGGGGTATGGAGAATCCATCAAAAAGTAATTGAAGGTGGATCTTTGTCAGATGTAGTTTCAAATGCCCTGATAGACATGTATGCAAAATGTGGAAGCATACAGAAGGCACACCAGTTGTTTGACAAAATGCCTCAACGAATGTGGTCTCATGGAATGCAATGATTGTAGGATATATGCACAAAATGGGCTTGTTGAAAAAGCCTTGGAGATTTTTAAACAAATGCAATTTTCAGGTGTAAAGCCCGACTCTTCAACCTTTGCTAGCATTCTCCCAGCCTGTGCCAAACTGGGAGCTTTGGAACAGGGTATGGAAATCCATCAAACAATAATCAAAAGTGGATTTTTGTCAGATGATTGTAGTTGTGACTTAAATTAAACCTGATAGACATGTACTTGTTTTGACAAAATGTGGAAGTATTGTACAGAAGGCACACAAATTGTTCGACAAAATGCCTCAAACGAGATGTGGTCTCATGGACTGCAATCATTGCTGGATATGCACAAAATGGGCTTGTTGAAAAATCCTTGGAGAGTTTTAAGGAAATGCAATTGGCAGGTATAAAGCCAGACTCATCAACATTTGCCAGCATCCTCCCAGCTTGTGTCAAACTTGGAGATTTGGAACAAGGTATAGAAATCCATCAAAAAATAATTGAAAGTGGACTTTTGTCATGATGTGTAGTTTTGAATGCCCTGATAGACATGTATGCAAAATGTGGAAGCATACAAAAGGCACGTGAATTGTTTGACAAAATGCATCATCCAAATGTGGCCTCATGGAATGCAATGATTGCAGGATATGCAATGCATGGCTATAGCAAGGATGCCCTCAAACTCTTTGAACTAATGAAGCACTCTGGAACCATCCTGACCATGTAAGCTTCGTTTGTGTTTTATTTGCATGCAGTCATGCAGGTTTAGTGGACGATGGCTGTAAATACTTCAATCGCATGAGGGACTCTTATTGCATTATGCGTACAGCAATGAATCATTATGTATGCATGATTGACCTTCTTGGCCGTGCTGGCCATCTTGAGGAAGTTCTAAACTTTATCATCAAAATGCCAATAAAACCTGATGTGAGTTGTGTGGATGTGTTTGCTTGGTGCTTGTAGATCACATAAGAAAATAGGGCTAGGAGAATTTGTGGCACGACTACTTTTTGAGTTGGATTCTAAAAAAGCTGCACCTTATGTTCTCTTGTCAAACATTTATGCAGAAGAGGGTAGGTGGGGTGACGTTCAAAAGCTAAGGAAATCGATAAAAGATAGAGGAATTAAAAAGATACCTGGATGTAGTTGGATTGAAGTCCATAAAATGGTACATGCTTTTTGTGTAGGAGACAAATCACACCCACAAACACAGGAGATCTATGCAAAGTTGGAGAAATTGTCTTGGGAGATGAAGGCAGCAGGGTATATTCCAGATACAAGACTTGCATTGAATGATGTGGAGGAGGAGGAGAAGGAATTACTCCTCTGCCACCATAGTGAGAAGTTGGCAATTGCATTCGGGTTGTTAAACACATCCCCTGGAACAACTATTAGAGTTGTCAAGAACCTTCGAGTATGTGGTGACTGCCACACTGCAACCAAGTTTATCTCCAAGATTGTTGCAAGAGAAATTGTTGTGAGAGATGCAAACCGTTTCCATCATTTTAAACATGGACAATGTTCTTGTGGAGATTATTGGTGATGCTAAGTGAAACTCTTATATATCCTTATTAACAAAACCTTTTTGCAAGGTGTCCAGCAACCAAGGCATCCTATGGCAAGCCACATGTCTGCAATTGGCTTTTACATTCAAATAGTTCTCAGTGCAAGTATTTTTTTGTAATAACCCTTTTTTAGAGGTTTTATCAAAATATCTCCATGAATTCTGGAGCAAATTAAAATTTAAATTGCAGTGACTATGCATCACCGCCTAGAAATATTGATGTGGAAATTCTTCACAAACTTTCAGTAAAATGATTGCACAATGAGGAGATCATGATTATTTTACTGCTATTTTCTAGGAAGCCTGTATCGACTTATGGCAATGCAAAATACTCTGCTGAGAAGGATATTCTGATAATCTAGAAATTGCGAAAGCAAGTCATGCTCGAAGGAAGTTCGATGTGCCTCAACCATTAGGAATATGTATAAAAGTGATCGTGCAATCATGCCAATGATTGGCTTTTATGAGTGCAGAGTCGTTTCTTGGAATATTAATTACTCATACCTGATGTCGTAATATGGCATCCAAAAATTCAGAGATCTTTTTCACTATGAACAGAGTCTGCCACTTGGGTTGTAAGTTAAATATGAACATAAATCAGTTTTTCAGGTGACACAATTTGAGTTGTTCAATGGTAATGGAATAATTTGCAGATTACTAAATTGTTTTAAGTCAAAGGTGAGAGGTTTTCCTGGTCAGATTAACTGCTAATGGACTGTTCTTCAAATCTGGTCATTGGAATTTGGTAGTGGAGAGGAATGAAAAGTCACAAGATGCTGTCCGCAACTTTTCTAAAATCCCTTTCATAATTTATGTAGATCTGAGTTGCCACTTGGGCACCAGGTAGATCCCATGCTATCCAATCCTAATCTGTATAAATCTTCATGTCTCTTGCATGTAAGATCTTCCATGAGTAGGCGATGGTATGCCACCTTTTGTAGTTGTAGGTTGTGTGGAGCCTTCATTGAATCAATCATTTTCCTGCTGGTAATTGGAGGGCCAACTGTAGTCTTAATATTCCTTCTTTAGGATTTTAGGTTCAGTGCTCTATATGGCATAAGGGAGAGTGATTTAGATCTATCCCTCATGTTTTAATGTACTTGGTTTGTTGGTTGGCCTTTTAAGAGGACGATCTTGCTTGTGACTCTCTATCCAAGCAATTTCTTTTTTTTTGGTACTCTCGATAGATGAGCCTTCTTATGATCAAGATGATCCTTGTCCAAATGTTTGGAACCTCTTATTGACAAATTGTTTAAGACTTCTGACTTTTGGGATGGATGGTGGCACAACTTGTCTTGAAGATAAGAGGTATGTATGGCCCTGTTTCTATATACTTGGTGGGCAGGGGAACCATTTGGTTTCCTTGAAACCAACATGTCTAAGAAAGGAAGCCATGATTTGTTTGCTACTTTGATTGTCAACTCAATTGGCTTTAACTGTCATTGAATTGAACGTACTTCCAAATTGTCTTTTCAGTGGGGCTGGTTTGGATTTTTATCATCCATATTGAATAAAGCAAAGCCACCTCTTCGGTTTCAAAGGGTTTGAATGTATGGCCATTATTTTGAAGTTTTTCATAAACAGATTGTAACAATAGGGGACAACAAAACCCCGCAGCAATTCTTTTTGTATACTCCTACACCTGTTTGAAGCTGAAATATTGTATATTTTGCAGGTAGGCGTCCACTATGAAGAGAGCCCTGCTGGAAAATGTCAAATTCCGGCAGGCTCTTTTCTGGCGACGAAATTCCAACAACACCTGTTATTATATAAATAAATAAATAAATAATTATTTGCTTTTGATGCTTCACCATGAAAGTCCGTGTTCCAGGGATTCTTTCTGGCAGTAGTTTTTCCGGCATGCTCTTTCAAACACAGTTTTTTTGTTTGCTTCTGTTAGAGAGTTTGTTTCTGTTCCTTCTTGTAGTGAATTTGAAGGGATCTTCTCATGGGCAGGTGTTCAAGTAGAATGTATCCAGAACAGGAAAACATTTTCATAAAACAAATATCATGGAAGACGAGCGGAGAGAGGTTGTCGGCACAGGGAGATTGTGCAGAGTGTTCTAATGAAAAATCACATGATGGGGCACACTAGAGGCTTCAGCTTTGTTGTCTTGTTTGAAAAATCACATGATGGGGCACGACTAGAGGTCCTTCAGGGGAAATCACAACATCGATGGCAGGGCTGTAAGATATAATCTCCTTTTTGCTAGGGATTTGTAAAAAGCCCTATCCTTCTGCGTGGATTTTTTTACTCTTCCTCCTTCTTGGCTAGGGCTGAAAATCTGTTGCACACTACATCTTTTCTGCATTGTTTTTGTTTTATATTGGTACGAGGTTTCAAAACCCTGAAAAGTAATTTTAACAAACACCCTTTTCATAAACTCATCAAATTTGTAATTTTTTTTTGTATTTATAGCAATGCAGCTTTCGTCAGACACATACTCGAGAGCATAGTTGATGGAGGAACCATGAGTTGGGAGTTTGTGTTTGCACATACATTTCCTGCATAAGCACCTTTTTCTTGGAGCCAGAGACTGATGGAAGCATTTCTCCGTTTGTAGTGCCACATTGACTATCTGGAACTTGATGGACCTTATATGCCCAGGTTTCCAGTTAGGATAATCCCCTAACAATTCTTATTGGATTATGGTTACATCCTCTCTATTTTATTATTGACATTTGTAAACCATCATCGCCAGTAGTTATAACCATGTCTGCCAAGGATTTCATTAAAAATGGTTTTGTGTAATAATCAGTTCACCTGCAAGTTGTAAATTTAATATTATGATGCTCATATACTTGACGGACTTGATACCGTGGGGGTTCCCAGGTACGATACTGTGACTACCAAAAACAGAGATTGAAAACCATGGAGACACTACTTATGAATGACTCTGTCAAAAAACTTGTGGCAGAGATAATGCAATAAACAATGGCTCCCCAATATGCTGGAAAGAGACAAGGAGCGATATGCTGGCTCACAATACTTCAACGACATTATGTTTCTGCATGGTTGATATTCTTGGCTGTGCTGGTTGAAGAGCCTATCCATCACATGTGTTTGCAAGGCTGATTGGTTAACCAAGGCTGTTTACCACTTTTTGGGGTGGATTTATCATTAGTTGGTTGATCAGTTAGCCTTGCAAACATACGTGATGTTTAGGCTGAGCGGTGGTGGTTGGCTCGGGGAAACTCTACTTTTAATCTTCAAAACACCATTTAAACATGTGGAAGAAGATACATTTCCTTTCATT
The DNA here is from genome assembly GCA_019776745.2 of Taxus chinensis. NCBI lineage: Eukaryota > Viridiplantae > Streptophyta > Pinopsida > Cupressales > Taxaceae > Taxus > Taxus chinensis. Next base: position 6,085,797 of record CM034146.1, on the reverse strand, counting down.
TATTTCACTGCTCTCAAAATCACAAAATTGTCAAGTGAATTGTTCAAAATCCTAATTTATAGCTTTTCTGTATGATTGCAGGTTATGTACAAAAAAGGTTGTGTTGAAAATGCCTTGGAACCTTCAAGCATTATGGATAGGGTATGCAAATTTACCAAATTATTTTGGATAAGTGGCTTTTATCAGCTGTTGTAATTGCAAGTTACATTGTAGATAGTCACCCGCTCAAAACATTCTATCAAGTCATAGCCATATTGTGGCTGCCATAGTAGCTTATAAGGAGCTCAAGAACAAAATTGTGCTGCCTTTGTTGCTCCTTCCTAACCTCGCTGTGTGAAAAACAAAAGGGGGATGGCATTTCTACCCACATCCTCCCAGCTATGAAAAAATGGGAGTTCAGAAAATGTATCATTCTCCGCGGTGCACTCATCTTTATTGCCTTTTAAATGCTCTGTGTGGAGATTATTATGCCTATGGTTAGTCTTTTTTGTGAGCTCTCTTGACATCTCAGATAGGTTATAACTATGGTTGTGGTTGTCTATGCAAAGAATAACATCAACCAAAATGCCCTTTTAGAGGACATAATTGATGGTGGGGAAAATTTTCAGTTTCATGTTTGCAGTTGCATTGCTCCGCTTTTAGCTTTTACTTTTCACACTCTTGTACACATATACTTATCAACATGTATTGAACAAATGTGGTAATTTTTTTGTACGCTTGCAAAGTGTTTGACAAATTGACCATGCCTAAATGTCTTCTCATGGAATATGATAATAGCTAGCATGCTACCAACGTGAGCAATATCCACTCTCATGATTGGTGGATCAAATGTATCTGAACTGTGGATTAGCTACCCACCCAGACCATCACGCATCATCCCTAACTTAATTAACCCAAAAAATTATGATGACTAATGATGTAGGTGTTCATTTTTCATGCCCAAATCCCCTATTACCCGCCACCATGAAGTTGGACCTGGGTCATGGTTACTTGTGATTAATTGTGCTTTTTAAAAAAGTTTTGCTTCTATGGGACGATGTGCAATGCACCAAACATTTTAGTTTATTGGAAAGAAGCTTTCCAGGAAGGTATGTGATGCAGCCACTACAACAGCTCTAATCATTTTCCTTTGTGTTTGATATTGGACTCAGTATTCAAACTAAAAATGAAGGGGAGAAGTTTTTTCAATTCCTGAATAAACCAATTGAATTTGAATCATTATGTTGATGTATCCGATGAATCAAATGTTTTACAGTTAGGAAACTAAAAATATATATAAATTGAAATTTCCGTTGGTTTGGAGGATACAAAACACTCATGCAATAGCAAACAGCAGCTTAACCTGAGGAGGGTTTGGAGATTATCCCAAACTCTTATGTACACAACTTCCTCCCAAAATACACCCTACTGCAGAAAACAAGCAAAAACAATTGTCTCACCTTCAACAACAATCGGCTGCCAAATCTCTGATTGTCCTTTGCTGAAGTAGAACCCTTGGTAGTCTCTTTTACAACCTCTTCCAAAAGCTGGGACAAAAATTCACACAGTTCCTAAAAATCTACACCATACAGAGCAACACTAACTGAAAACCAGTGTTACGTGGGAACGCACACCCCTGAAAACCAGACGTCCTGGACATCACAAACGTTCTGGGACGGCGGGACGGGGGAAACGTCCCCCATGTTTCTGAAAAGATGGGAAAAAAGGGGGACGTCCCCGGGACATTTCGGGGACTTCTGATTTTTATTTATTTTTAATTATTTGTTTCACTATATATATTTTAATTAATTTCTTTGTTGTTTTCTCTTTTAAAATGTTTACCTGTTAACCATAACTGGACTGTATTGTATTACAAAGACATTAAGAAACAAGAGTGATATATGAATACAGAAATTTTCAAGCACAAATACACATGGACTGACACAACATGCTATGAAAACCAACAACATACATATTGATGTTAAAAATTACATAGACATATAACATTAGTATAGTTATATGTATGCTGCTGAGTTTTTAATATGGACATCTGGATGTGGACTGTATGCACATGGTAGACCGATATATAAATATGAATTGCTATTCATAATTTAAAAAAAAAAATCTGTATATTTTTAATTTATATATTATTTTAATAGCTGTCCTCCGCCATCCCAAAATTTAATTTTTTTTTGCCGTCCCAGAAACTCCATCCGCGGGTCCCACCTTCCTGGAGTCTTAGGTAACACTGCTGAAAACCCATTCTAAAATCAGCAGCAGAGGAACAGTCATATTTAAATAAATAGACTCATGGAAAGCTTTTCTAATGAAATACACGTAATAAACTTAAACGGCAGATTTATAATTACACATGACGTTATGGTCCATACTTACAAACAGCAGAAAATGACATGAACTCTCAGTTTTTTTTCCAGCTTCCTCTTGGGCTAATTTCTTTCTTGTTTTCCCCACCAAAACTAAACACACCAGTGCAGTCCTCCATTTGCGACAGGAGCTTTTAAGATACTTATCTTTGTTCGAATGTACCATGACCAGCTCTCCCTCCTGAAATACTTGTCCCCTCCTATGCAAATCTGCCTTTTCTTTATACCTCTCATCCATGGTTCCTAAATTTCAGCTTAACCTGCTGCTGTGTTTTTCTGATGTTCTCGACAAAACCCTCTGCATCATAGCTAACACGTGCTCCTTTTGGTTGTTCAATTAATTCTACTACACGCTTTGGATTTCTGCCATAGATAATTTGAAAAGGAGACTTACCAGTGGACCTGTTAGTGATAGAATTATAAGCAAATTCTTCCTAGTGTCAATAAAATCCCACTGTTTTTGGTTGTCTCTGACTCGGCATCTTAGCGAATTGCCCAAGCTTCTATTAACTACCTTGGTTTTCCTATCTGTTAGTGGATGATAGACTGAAATATACTGCAACGTGCTATCAAGCTTTTTCCATAATGTCCTCCAAAATAGCTAAGAATTTATGTATCTTGTTCACTTGGGAGTGTCTTTGGTATTCCATGCAAATGTGCCACTTTTTTAAAGAGCAAATCAGCAATTTTACTTATATCACTAGTCTTCTTACATGGAATGAATTGCACCATTTTGGAAAATTGATATACAACCACAAAGATAGAGTCATTACCTCTTTGGGTACGTGGAAGCCTTAAAATAAGGTCTACTAAATTGTCAATCCAAGGCCCATCTAGTACTGTTGATCTGCAGAAGCCCTTATTTTTCTATCCTCCCTTAGCCACTCGGCAAATTCTACAAGGAAAGAAATTTATTTACATCTTGCCTAGAGTGTGGTCAAAAGAAATTTTCACTTACCAAACTTCAGATTCAATCCCTTCCGAAGTTTACCCCTAAGCCACTTGCTCAAAAGTCCCTCTAAATTTACCAACTTGATTGTTGAGGCCATCTTAAATGCCACTGAAATAAGAATCTGCAACATACTCATTATTCACTTCTTCAATTCCAACAATCTCATTGCTCATGGTGACAAGTAAATGGCATCTCCTACTCAATGTATCGAACCCCACACTAGATTTGCCACTCACGTCTTACACCACAATATGTAACTTCATAAAAGTGATATCTAGTTTGAATGGTAATGGGACATATTTGATTGAGTTTATGTACTTCAATGCTTGATTTTTGATCATAAAAAAAAATTTATCCATGCAAGAGATAATGGCTCCAATACCTCAATACATGCGTTAGAGTGTATAACTCATCATTTGTGCTATACTTTGTCTTTGCGTCATTCAATTTCTCAGTAATATAGGCAATTGTCTTGCCTTCTTGACTTAGGACTCCCCCAATGGTTACTAGTGGTGCATCATACTCTATTATAAATATCTTCTTGAAATAGGGTAAAACAGCAGTTCAAAGCTCTTCTTAGCTGCCATTGTCCAAGTAAATGCCTTCCCCGGTGTACAATCTGTCACTTTGTTAAGAATTCTCTTATAAAACTAGTCCATGGAAACTTCTCACTTTTGTTATCCTTTGTGGGGTAGTCCAATCAAATTTGGATTAAACCCTTTTTAGGATCCATGCTTATATTTTTAGCTGAAATTATATTGCCAAGAAACAAAAAATTGTTGTGGAAAAAATCATTTTTTTAAAGATTGACGAACAATCTCTCCTCTCAAGTATGTCCAATACTACTCTTAAATGCTCCAGATACTCTTACACCTCTAAATACCAAAATATCATCAAAATAGAAAATTATACTAGCAAATGCACCCGAAAGGTGCAATCGAAACATTGATAGGGGAAGTCGGTTATGCAAACCAAAAATATGAACATAAATAAAAGGAAAGCGAATTGGAGTGGGAAAAAGGGAAAAAAAATATAGAAGATGAGAAGGTATGCACAACAAGATTAAGTGAACCAAAGTTAAGAAAGTGTAGTTTGTCTTGTAGTTAACGGACTCCAAAGATTATAGTAAAAGTTAGACCTTTTCAATCAATCTTGCCTTTTGCAATGTCATACTTAGTGATTTTTGTATTGGAAGAGTCCAATCTATTTGGAGGGGGAATCTTTGTGATTGCCATGGGAAATGGTAGAGATGGGTACATGTTTTGGGTTGTTTACCTTCCTTGCGGGGCCATTGTAGTTTTTTGAGTTTGACAACCACAAACACTAGAAATTCAAGGGAGTTTATTCCAGCTTTATAAATAATAGCTTGAACTTGAATAAGTGTCATTCACAAGCCCAAATCTCAACCACAAATTGGCAATAAGCATATGTTTTTATCATAGACACAAGCACTTTGGCTTCTAAGTGAACCTCATCAAGTAGAGTTTAAGTGTTCCGAATGACATGCTTTGCATTACTTATTGCAAATGGCACATTCAATGACTTCAAATTTTCTTTATTATGCATGTCAACCAAATTATTTGTTGTGTCTAATTATGTTGAAGAAAAAATGTAGATATTTCTACCAAAGACAAAGTGTTGAACCATATGATGTTTCTACATACATTGGTATGTACTTGAGTGGAGGCAATTGGCCCAGAGTTAAGAAAGTATAATTCGTCTTGTAGTGAGCGGACTTTAGATATTACTATACAAGTTGGGCTTTTTTAATCAATGTTGGCAATGTCAATTGTTGCATTTTGCAATGTCAAATCTAGCGATTTGTATATTGCACGAGCCCAATCTATTTGGAGGGGAAGACGTCTTTGATTGCCACAAGAATTAGTTGAGATGGGTACATGTTTTGGGTTGTTTACATTCCATGTTGAGCCATTGTAGTTTTTTGAATTTGACAACCACAAGCACTAGAAACTCACTGTAATTTCTTCCAAATTTATAAATAATAGCTTGAACTTGAACAAGTATGCCATTCACAAGCCCAAATTTAACCCACAAATTGGTGAGAAGCATATGTTTTTATCTTGACACAAGCACTTTGGCCTTTAAGTGATCCTCATCAACTGGAGTTTGAGTGTTTCATATGATATGCTATGCATTACTAAGTTCAAATGGCACATTCAATGACTTCAAGATTAATTTATTATGCATGCCAACCAAATTATTTGGTGTGTATAAATGTGTTGAAGAATGAAATGCATATATTTCTACCAGAGAGAAAGTGTTAAACCATATGATGTTTCTGTATACATTGGTATATATTTGGCCAAATGTAGTTGGCCCAAGTCACCAATGAGAAAGGTCAACTTTCCACCAAATGGCATAAACTTTGGATGAGAAAAAGCCTCACATAATATTCAGTCAATATGGGACACCAACTTTGGACTTGTAGGAAACATAAAGAAACAAAAATACATTTGTCTATATGGTTAAAACACAAGTCCCATTTTAAAGCCAAAATTGTATATATATCGCGTGGGGCATT
>CM034146.1:0-146979 GCA_019776745.2 Taxus chinensis | reverse complement strand
TGACTGCCTAGGTTTTCAGCTGTGCAGAGAATCTAGCCAACAACCATCAGGCTTAAACAAATAGCAAGAGAGAGAATCCATACTTGAACCCGTTGCTCCTGGCTTCTTTTCATGCTTGTCAAGCAAAGTTTGGATGTTCTTTTTTGCTTTCAGGAGAACTATAATTTTCCAATAGTCAAATGAGTGATTGTTTTCCTTCCTATCAAACAACCCTTCTGCATCCAAGACCTCCTCATGAACGAGGCTTAATTCCCCAGCATCATGATCCAGGGCTGAGTATTGAGCAATGTCAACGTCAATATTGGAAACTCCTTTCTTCAAGTGGGTCACTATGGCATTAACCTAGGCACGTATCTTGATAGATTCTTCAATGATCTTCAAACCATCCAACAACAACTTCTCAACCCATCCTTCAATTGTGCCACAGACAAATTTGAGTCTATCCTTACATCCCAAGACTCTGGTTCATAATGTTCCATGCAAGCCAATACCAACTTTGCACATTGTACTAAGATTGGGAAGTTTGACGCGTCAAGAGACCAATTCTGGCCAAGCATTTGAAAAATCCAAATTTCTCCAATACAACAAGTTTGGCCCGAAAGTTGTCAATATCCACATGTCCAATATCAAAATCTTTGATCTCCAACAGACTAGTCTCCAATGTAGAATGCGGCTCAAAGCCATGATATTGAAACCTCATTTTGTTTCAAAAATAGAAACGGGCAGCGACTTTAACAACCAATTGGAAGTTAGGGGTATATGGGTCAGGAGGCCAAAACTTTAGCAGCCATGGTAAGTAAGGAAGTGCATTGGTCATTAAACCACAAAGCAGTGGCAAAAACACCTCCAAAAATGGCCAAAAAATCCTAGCATGCTTTAGGGGTGCACATTGCACCTTCTAGGGATGTCTAGGGGTTTTTCTAACATTTTTGGATGTAAAACTTCTTTTTGACAAAATTGGTAGGAAGATACCATGTTAGTGGAGCTAATGGTAAAATTTTGCGAGTTTGTTGTGAGCAGAATAGGAGAAAAGTGGGTTTCAATAGAAAGGGTTGTTCACTTGAAAGTAGCAACAATGCAAGCTAGATTACTACAAAAATCTACTGAAAATGAGTGAGAAAAAGTTATTAGGGGCACTTGAGAAAGTTCGTAGCATGTGAAAGTTAGCTGGAAAACACCTGGGTCAAATCTACGAGTGAAGAAAGAGAAGGGATGGCTTGGATATATAGCCAAAATGACCCTTGAGATAAGACAGTGAAATTTCATTGCACGCATGTCGCACGTAGCTTTGTTTTCCTTCTTGCCGATTTGTTTAGGTTATTGTTGAAAGGGCGTGCCACGCCATGCCTTTGTTCCATCCACCTCTGTTAGGCGCAACACACTTCCCACTAATGTTGAAATTTATCTTCGCGTGCACTGGGCTTCCTTTCATCTGCCAAAACACACCAGCCCTTTAGAGGCCCATAAAATTGTAATGTCCCTTTCGAGGGCTGAAACTGAAAATAAGGGTTTTTGCTCAAACCCAAATGACAACTTATGATTTTTATTACAGCCACCAGTCAATCACTTTAACCCTAGAGGAACAAACTGAAAATGGCATTATCAACAAAGAGAAATCTGAATATTTATGACAGCAAAGGAATTCATATGGCAGCCAACAATATCACCACTTAGCCCTAGCAATGAACCTGATTTTCTATTTCCTAGGGCAGTGAACTATATGGGCTTTTCATGACAATATTCTCATGCAATATAGAGTGAAAATCAATATAGAAATATCCCAAACACTTCATAAGTCCAGCAAGACGAAATATGGAGCAAACATAGATTTTATAATTTTAATTCAAGTGCAAACACAGCTGAAACTTTGAAAATTCACAACTCCATCAATACTTAGAGTTTCAAGTTCAACACAAACAAACACTCAAAATGATCTCGGAGAGACCGGCTATCAAATAAAAGTGAAATCGCAATTTTCCAACCATGCAAACCCATCCAAAAGTGATCCTGAACTTCCCGGGTGGGTAGTTCACGTGGAGGAAGGGTGCCAACACCCTTGAAAGTGCCCTAGTTGGAGTAGAAGTTCCCTATGCACAGATAAACACCTTGTTGTTCCAGAAATCTGCCAATGAAGTCCACTTGTGACTCCCGAATGAAGCCACCAATGCACACAAGAGGGTTTCCGTCCCCAAGTGTGATCCTATTAAACGTTTTCATCCTCGATATGTAACCAAGGAAGGGGTTTCGTCCTTCAATGGCAAGAAGAGAAGCTATACTAGCTCCAAATCCAAATAAATGTCAAAAATGATGAATGATGATGATCCCCTTCCTCCTTAAGTATCATTCTTTAGCGCCAAGGATGAATTAGAAGATCAATCTTCATGACCGACCTCTGAATGAAGGGGAAGTGCACTTTCAATCTTCACTTAAGAAGACTGACCTCATAAAAAGCGAAAGAGTATTTCTTTATCTCCATTGTAGCTCTCAAGAAGACCAACCTTAATGAAGGAGAAGATAGAAGTTCATTTTTTCTTTGTCATTCACCTATCACCGAAGCGAATCACTTTAAGCCATGATTAGTTATCAAATAAATAAGGAAAATACAATCACTTACAATTATGGCAATGTTCACCTCCCTTGCTTTCCTTCCTTGAAGCTCACGGAAGGTGGAATGGGCTTACGGCCTTCATAGTGACTAGCGTGGAAAAGGAGACATTACAAAAATCATTGTTGTTTAGGCATTTTAGAAAAAAGTGCATATTTTTTGATTTCGCATTTAATAGACTTAAATCTATTAGAATATTAGGTTTAACTTTTATAATTAAGTCAATATTAGTTATATATTAACTAATGTTTGGTCATAACCTCCTCAACCATTTTGTAACTATCTCTTGCATAATAAAATGATGACCACACAATCTACGATGTGTGCATTCCGGTTCCAATTCATTCTTTCTCTATTTACATCTTCTAACAATGGTATCAGACCATGCGACTCGTGAAAAAGGATTCGTATTAAAACACAATCATTTTTCATGGAAGTATGAAAAATCCCAAACCAAAGTTACAATCGGTTAAAATTGTGATATAGAGAAGGAAAGAGGAAGTATACAGTCATGCAAAGAAAAATTAACCCAAAACAAGAGTAAAATCACAGACAAACAGGAATTTGACAAGAGATACAAATTAAAAGGGCACAATTACGAAACCACCACCACACAGACATAGAGTCTCAGACCAGGAAAACATAGTCACTACAAGAGGAGGAGGTGAGGACTTCTAAACCATACGAGTCAAGGTTCACAAGCACAAGAGACAATTTTAATGATTACAAATATAAAATATTTGTCTTTTTGATCTTGTTGTTAGGTCTTGAATATCAATCACGAATCATAGGTTTGGTCATGAGTATCAATCATCAATGCAGTTGCGAACTAAGTTGTTATTGAATTCGTGTTCGAATTCATGGAGGATAAAATTCATTAAAAAATCATTACTACAAAAATCAGTCATAACATCCGTGATTAAATTCGACAACTATAAGTATCATGCTTTTATTTTACACTGAATATTCACAAAAGAAAAAATGAATTTCAATGAATTCTAATGAATTTAAACAAGTTTTAACAAATTTCAATGATTTTTGACGAATTTTGACAAATTTCAACAAAAAATTTAGCCATATTTGGTACTCGGCGGATTTCAAATTTCTTACATCAAATTTTTCGAATGTCGTTACTTTGCTCGCAAATCACAAGAGAAGAAAACAATCACTGCTAATGTATTTTGAGTGAAGAAAACAATCTCTGTTAGGGCATTTCAAATGCATTTTGAATATATTTTGGATTTTGAATGCATTTAAGAAAATGGTTTGCACAATCAAAATGTTTCTTATACTTTTAGGCATGGATACAATCGCGTAAACAAAAATAGGGATGAGTTTCAATCTTTTTAAAAATCGTGACTCCTTTAATTTTAGCAAAGAGGGCATCTACTCAAATTCGAGAAGATATCTCCAGTTTTCTTAGATTTTCATGTCTAAAATCAAAACTTCACGTATTCAAGTTATACTTTCTTTTCTCAGGTTTTCATGTCTAATATCTCCAATTTTTTAGAGGTATTTTCTTAGAATGGAAATTCCATTAGACAAATACTTTGGCCTAAACAGTCACACCTAGAAAGTATAAATCCAAATGCAATTGATGAACAAAATTTTCTTGGGAATAGTAAATGTGAGCGAAAAACTACCTATAGATACAAATAAAATTCTGGATCAGCAGAGCAGAGATGATAAATCCAAAACCATTATTGATCTTGTTGAATGTTATTACTATAAGAAAAAAGGTCGCACAATGTGGAACTATAGACTTTGAGCCAATGATGTTCTAAGGGGAAACTCAAAGACAAACCAAATGAAGTTAATATAGCCATTGATGGAGATCCACCGTGTTAATAGTGGTCAAGAATTTGCTAATGAAGAATATGTATTTTAAGAAGCCCACACTTTGAAGACAGGAAAGGATCCAATGTAGATGAAGCTCAACATCGATAGCTGCCCACTTAGTTCAAGAGTTTGTGGATCATGAGAATTATACCCTTACGAGAGTCATGAGACGACTTGGTGGAGCATTTTGGATGGAGCTCAACATGGATGGTTGTCCAATAATTCGAAGGTTCGTAATTCGGGACTTTGGGGAGGTGGAAGCTGGGAACTCAGGAATTTAGCTCGGGAGCTACACCTTAACGAAGATTAGAGTTCAACAGGATCCAAGAATTTTTTTCAAAAGAGAAAGCTTCTAAAGAATACGTGTTTTTATTTGGTTTTGTTGTTTTAATTTTCTGTCAATGTGCTTATTTTTGTTTTCTATAATATAAATCTTTAGAGAGGGTATTGGAATATAAGGCTTACCTTTTATAATTAAGTCACTATTAGCTATGTATTAACTAATGTTCGGTTGTAACCTCAACCATTTTGTAACTATCTCATGCATAATAAAATGACAAACACACAATCTACGATATTTGCATTTTGGTTCCTCTTCGTTTTTTCTTTGTTTACATATTCCAACAAACTTGGGAAAATTTTGACACACAATTTTTTTTGCGGACAAAACAACACAAAAAGATCATTTGAGATGACGAAGCACCTTATTTATAGATGCCAAAGTATTTCCTTTGATCTGATGATGCAGATTTGGGCTGACACTTCTCCCTTAATCTTCTCCCTTCTAGTTGCATTTTTCATCCCACAAAAACGTTTCATAGGCGGATTGATCAGGGGATCATTTTTGAAAAAAAATCCCTAAACATCCCTAAATGGTGTCAGTGCAGAAGATCATCTCGAGAGCTTTCCAATGACTGTAAGAACGCGACAAACGGACATCGGGAGCTCTAGTTATGTCTGGTCAAAGTTCGGTAAACAGGAAAGTCAACTCTAGTCAACTGGTCAATAATGGACCAATCGCACTGCGACACGTGGCGAAAAAGCAAAAGGGAGTTGTTTGTTGGTTTTTCGATCACCGGTCTTCAACGAGCGTAAAAATGGTGCACGAGAATATGAGGCTCAACTTTTATTACGGAGGGGAGCCCGGCCGCCGTGTGGACTATGGTATTATCGCCAACGTGATGGGTCCACAAGCCACCACATGGCTTGCCACCACTCGTCGAATTCGCTCGATTTGCCTATCGAGGGTTGACAAGTGGTATTTATTGCCATATTTCATTTGGAATATCATTACATTGTATGGGTCGAAATTATATTATCTTGGTAAGTCCACTTTCCATATTCCACGCATTTAATCCAAATCCATATTACATTTCCCATGCATTTCATGTATTTGCCACGCCTTATTTCCATATTCCACGCATTTAATCCAAATCCATATTACATTTCCCACGCATTTCATGTATTTGCCACGCCTTATTTCCAAATGCCACCGCATTGCATTCAAATCTTTTATAACCTGATCCACGCATTATCCTTGGCATTTTAGGCGCCTAAAAATAAACATCCATGCGCCATGGTTATCTAGCCAAGAAATGCGCCCACTCCTTAGGAACTATGGTGGCTCTTAAGCCAATGCAAACAGCCATCTTTGGCATTATTAAATGCCCACCTTTTTGCACGCACCCACAATGTGGGATAAACCCCTTCAAACCCGCCTAAGGAGAAGGAGAGAGAAGTGGAGGGGATTGGAACCGCTGACCTCCCATGCAAAAGTTTAGGCACCTAACCATTGCGCCAGCTGTTTGGAAACATTATAAAAGGAGAGTTATTTTATTTGAATACATATACAGGTCTGTACAAAGGAGCATAAGGACCAGATCTCAGAGATCGCCATTTTTGAAGGCCTTGCACTCAGATTGGGAACTCGGAGTAAAAAGGTGAAATGTAGAGAATTCTGAGACGATTCCAACAATATAAGATTTGATGTTTTTTGTTGAGTTTTAACCTGTTTTTGGAAGCTTTGAATGCAGTTTTTAACAGGGATCTACAAGACAGCTAGTTGGAAAACACGAATTTCAATGCACTTTTGGTCCGAATTGTGACTTGGTGTAAACATGAAAAATGTTTAGAATTCAGAGATGATCTTAGATATATGATTTGTTTTCAAGGAATGTTTTTAAATCTCCATTTGTAGGTGTTTTTCTAACACAGTTGCAGGGAGATCACATTGTGAAAACACTGTAGGAGCCACGGATCGTTCTTGGGACAGTTTCTACTATTTTTCAGAGTTCTTTGGACATTGATCAGCTCATTTGCAGGTTTTGATTCATTATTGGTTGTTTGTAAGAGTTATTGTACTTGCATTTCAATATTATTAATGGATCGGTTCAATCTGAACCCGGGGACGTAGGAATTTCCGAACCCCGTAAACAATCTTGTGTGTTATCTGAATGTTTTCAGTTTTCTGATTATTTATTTGCTACACAAGTTTTCCGCACTTCTATGGATGCATAATAATCATAATTTAATCAATTTGTGGAGTTAAGAATACTTAAAATTGGTTAAGAAAATCACGATCTTTGAAAACTTTTAAAAGTGAAAAAAAATACAATTCACTTTTTTCAGATCACGGATGGTATCAAAGTAATCTTTGTAACAAAGCATTCACTAATTTAAAAACGATCGTAACAAATTTTGAAGGTTGTTCACCAAAGTTGGTTTAGTTTGGATTCGACTGATTAAGTGTCAAAATGGTGCTCTAGTGGATGTTTGTTTTCTAAAGGCTGTCCTATAATTAAAAGGGGGGTTATCTCTTTTTACAATTGTTTATAACTTTGTAAAGAAGAATATAGAAGCAATAATGAAGTATTTTATTGATAAGTCATTCTCCCCCTAATTTTGGTGTTGTCTTGTAGCTTAATAAGTTGAGTTCTCTTCTTCATTTTTGAAGTGGCATAAAGGTTTAATGGTGAAGTCGCTACTCTTATATGTATGAGCTCATAAGTTCACATTCTGAATCTGTTCCGTTCAATGTTTGATAAGTAAATATTTAATAAAGTCATAAAAAGGGGACCTATCTGGGAGACAACTTAGATTCAACATTAAATCTTTATGCGTATAACCAGAGCACACATGTGGAGACTTGGCTAAATCACACATGGTCTCTTTGCAGGATACATTGTATTTCCTTCCCTTTAATGGTATCTGCAAGACTCCTTTACTCTTTGACTTGAACTTTTTACACTTCAAACATTACATGATTTTGGTGACTTATGAAACAGTTTACACTGGATACAGATTTAATTTAAGCTACTCAATACACAATTGTTTTATTCACACTGGAGGAGATTTGGAGTTGATTTGTGGCACTAGCATATTTAGGCTACTATTTTTGTTTCACTGCTTTTATTTTTAACTTGCTTGTTTGGTGATTAAAACATCTGCAAATCTGAAATTTTTCAACACAGAATATTTTGGTCAGTGCTGAATCTTTCAGGATTTACATTGTAGGGGCTTGTACAGTGTCGTTCTCATCATGGCAGATTGGGAATATTGAAATCAAACACTTTGTCTTACGATGAAAATCAAATCAGAACAGGATGCCCTTGTGGTAGTCAAATAGTGGAGATGATCTATCCATCCTATGTCAACATCTGTAACAAGTCATTGGGACTTCATAATGAGACTCGGAATTTACAAACAGAAACTTGATTTTTATAGAAATCAAGATACGGAGCTTATAGAAGAGCGCCCAATGGAAAAGATTATAAAGTGAACAGTTGAGCAAGTAGGAATTCACAGGCCATGAGAGGAACTTAAATAATCCCAGATCATAATCAAGTCTCTATTCAATTTTGATGCCAAAGTTCCAAAGGTTTTCATCATGATTGCAAGAGATATGCTTGGGATTAAAGTCAAAGATATTCAAATCAACAAGATTAGATTATTAGTTCTCAACAGAATTCAGCACCTATTATGATTGATCTAGAATGGATCAATTTTAATTTAAAGCATACATTATTCTGAATATCTATCGAGATATTATTATCTATCCTTTTCCTATTCTTCAAGAAATGAATTTGATCAACAAAAATGATTTTCATCACCATTTTGAAGATTGTAAATATGCTTCGAGGCCGAGGCTTTCCAAGAAGGGGGCATAGAATAAAATTAGTTCCTACCCTGTATTACAAATTTACCATACATACAAACTGTATATATATATATATATATATATATATATATATATATATATATCCTACCTTATATTATAACCAATTATCTAAAAGATAGGTTGGATAGATCTTGAGTCTTAGGATTATACCAGTGTTACACAGGGACCTGTCCCCTAGATTTTGGTGACGTCTCGGACGTCCCGAACCTTTCGGGGACTTGGCGGGGACATCCCCAATTTTTTTTAAATCTTTCAAAAGTTTTATGATGTTTTTACTTTTAAAAAGATGTTATTTTTACCAAGAACATCAAATTATAATCTTGAAAGTACCTAAAATACATTAAATACAGTTTAAATCCCTAAATGTCATTGAAGAAAGTTAAAATATTGAAAGATTAATTTTTATGTATTATTTTAAATTTAAAAGCAGTCCCCCTGCCGCCCCCAAAATTTGGGAAATTTTTTGCCATCTCGGAAACCCTGTCCCTCCTTACCCCCGTCCCCAAGACTTAGGTAACTATGGAATATACCCTTTGGATGTTTGTAAATATTCATTTACTATTGGGTATTCAAATCCTTCACTCTTTTCTATTATATATTCGATATTGTTTCCTTTATGGATTTCAAAGAATATAACTTTGGTCTATGACAGCCATATGGACAGGATACAGATACACAGGATTTTGGATATACAGAATTTTACACCTATACACTTCTCAGTGACAGACATCAGAGTGAATTTTTTTTAATTTGAAATTTTGTTTAGGAATGTTCATTGGAACAGTTGACTGTCACTTCTTGGATGAATATCAATGATATCAATGTTATTGACTTGGGCGCAATATTTACTCACAGAATTTACAATACATTCGATGTACTGACAAAGACCGTCATTTGCATCCAAATTGTCACCTTTATCTTCACAAATATCACACAGTCACACAAAGTTGTCAGGTGGTGCACAAGGTAGAGCAATTGCGGCACAGAAGAGGCAAGATAGCCTTAAAGTGGGTTACACACTCACGAGACAGACAAACACCATAAGATATCCTATATTTTGACTTTGTTCTCATCTGGTATTCACACACTTTTACAGTGGATGTTTGCATGGGACAGAACTCACACAATTGAATCATGAGATAGCTAACATTACAAAGTTCACGGTAATGGATTGTAAGCATTGTCATGACATTATCCAGCCTTATAATGATACAAATTTTCATCATTTCAGGCAGCTTTTGAGATATATATTCTTCACCACGAGGATGAGACCATGAATTTCTGATTGATGACTAGTGGACAAGGTAAGCTTCATGCCCCAGAAGTTATTAAAGTTATTATCAATGGAGTTATAAATATTGTATTTGATTGAATGCATAATAACAACCATTAGGTATCTGGGTGGTTGAGGAGGATGTACTTTTATGTAAATATAAAATTGCATGTGGAACACTAAAATGGTACTTATCAATTTTGTTACTTGACTATTTGTGCCACTTACATTTCATTAAACTTAGACTCGAGAAAAATTCCTTTCAATATTTTTTGTTATCTTTAGTTTCCTACAATTCATTTCAACATTTGAAATCAACTTCAGAAGAAAATGAAAAGCTTTGAATTTAATTATACATAGATAATAGAACTTGCAGTTGAATGCCTCCATAGGGTTACTAAAAGGAAAATTTTGAAAGCAGATGTATAAGTGTTCGGTATATAGTATGAGAAATTTTGTCTTCCCATATGATGTGCTAAACAGGACATCGGGGTGATCCACCAAAAAATATATATGTTTATATTTTAACATGTATGGTTTGAACTTGGACTTTTCTAGCAAATGTTAAATTTCTTTTTACAAATATTCTGACAGTGAAAATGACATTTTGCAGTCAATTGGGATGAGCTCAAACAGTTAATCAATGTGCTTTTGTTAAAAAGTACCAAGTCCCCAAAAAACATATTGTGTAAAACCAAGTAAATTGACACATCCATTCTAGGGTTCAGCATACCTCAACAGAGGTCAGATGCAACCCCTGCGTGAATTTCACAGAATGGATACCATTTGATTCTGGCATCTAGGCCAAAAGTATAACCCTGCCATGGTTATAGAGGATGCAATTGACAAAACAAAAATAAAAGAAATTTGACAGTCGAAAACCTTTCTATCATAACATCTTGAGAAGTTTAAGGACCTCATGTTTCTTTGACAGTGATAATAATTTCAAGGCATTTAAATACACTACACATCCCCTGATGAATCAAAGTAAAGTATTCAACAGCAAAATGCTATTTTCAATACAAATCCCCCTCATTTGCATATCTTTTTTGTAATCATTCACTTCACCTTAATTGGGATTAAAACTCAGCAAGGCTATGCTTTGATATCAAAATGGAATATCAACTATTGCAGATGTTGCTAGGAAAATATATATATATAATGCTGGAAAGCTCTATACCAAATTGCATAAAAAAACAGCCTTCTTTCAAAACAAACTTGAATTGAATTTCTAAATCCACAAACAAACAGCAAATATTTAAGGTACAAAAGAAACAAACTCGAATCTCACACCTTTTTTTGTTCCCTGCGATCCATCCCAGCTCGGAACCCTCGACCAAAGAGCAGCTGTGTTTCATGAGGGTTTTGGTATCTGTTCATTTGAAACAGAAACTTTTGTCTTTAGGTGCTCAAAAAGATACAACTATAAATGAAATACACTAAATCGAAAAAATGCAGAAATCGGGTTACCAAATAACCAATAGGCCATGTAATTAACATGATAACTAATAAGAGAGCTTAGTTGATTAATATAAAAGCCAAATAACTTACAAGAAATTCATATCCCGTGAAGTATCCTCAGTATTTTCCCAGTCAAATGAAAATCGAAACTTCTCACTTGGCTTGATCACACGTTTCTTAGGTTTCTTTGTTCCCAGATACTGTGCAAATGAGTACGCATTTTCAAAACATCGGCCACTGGGGATGACATGATTTCCTAAGAAAAAAGTAACACATTGGCTCCAAAACACTACAGCGATAGTCACTAACCTGTTCTTTAATAGCTTCTAATTCCTTTTCCTTCTCTCTTTCACTTTGCTTCTCGAGGCGTCCTCTTTCTCTAATTTTGGCTTCCTCTTCCCTTTCCCTGTCACGATCCCTACGCTCCTTCTCCAATTCTCGGTCACGGTCCCTTTCATGTTCACCATCTTTATCACGCTGGCAATGTCTATCTAGCACCCCACAAAAAATGTCTGATGAACTTTTTGAAATAAATATTAATGCATTAGAACCATAAACTTTATCCTCTATCTCTTGGGACTGAACAAACTATACAACAGAATATTTTTGTCTACACTGCCTTTCATGGGTCAATCATTTATACTGAACAACAATACCATGGAACAAAGATTCAAAAAAGAAGGCATGCAATCTCCATGTTAGCTACAGTAGGTACATACACGAAAACTTATTCAAAGATGAAGCAAAATGAAACCACTAAATGAAGCAGAATGACTTAGGGCCCAAAGAATTCATGAAACATCCTATACACTCACATCCCTGAAGATTATTCATAAACATGAGGAATATATGGATGCTAGAGAACAAGATAGGTCATCAGATTAACAAAAGATTCTATGTGGTAAAGTAACTCGTATAATGCAAGTTGTACAACTCATATTATGCAAACAGTGGTATGAAAGGAAATTACAGAATTTTGAAGTAACAAATCATTTGGGATTCTTTTCTATAGAAGGTTGTTGACATTAAAATTTACATCATTCTAAAATCTAAATGGGTCACGAATAATTCAGATGTTCTTGAACATATCCTAGTGTTTATATAGATTGGCAAGTACAATGAAGTTTTAAATGCATGAAAAAATCCACTTGTTGAGAACATCATGGGCAAAAGTTCCAACACCCTTAAGGCAGTTTTGGGAGAAAGGAGGAGCAAGGAGTGATGATATTCTGTCTCAAAGGAAAAGGAGTACATGATGGGGACAGCCGTGCTCCAAACCTTCAGCTTGAAGGCCAAATTCATCACCATTTCCAGTTGTCACATGACAACTTCTGCAGCCATACAAATGCTTCCATTTCATGATAGTCAGTATGCTGCTGCTAATGAAGTATTTCCAATCGTTGTTTGGTTGTTTCCAGCCCCTGCATTGCCCAAATTGTTGATTTTTGCAAGAGAATTCCACTTTAGTGAAAGTTTGCAAAAATCCTTTGATGGAAAAGGTTGGAAAGAAGTTTCAGTTGAAGGCATTTTCCATGACAACCACCAAGGTAGCTATGCGCCAAATTACCATCAGTTATGTTGTTGTCATCATCATTAGCAGCCACCACATTATTTCAGTTGCATTCATAATGGTGAATATAGGATGTTCTCCCACCATAGTTGACAAGGTTGGAATGAAAAGTAAGGATGCCACAATGAAGTTTGTGTTAGCTTGTCGAGTTGATGATTATTCATCAATTCTTTTCCCTAAAACTTATATTACAGCAAATCGGAAGGCTTTACGCACAGGTGAACATGCTAATGTTTTTTTAGAGGTAAAAGCAAAGATGAGAGGTTTGAGATGATGGCTTACGGAAGTTTTTAAAATTCATAGACTGACTAAGAACATTATGTAATGCCCCCTTTTTGGGATAAATATAAATCGGAAAATTAATTAACTCGATCGATCCTAGGAAGATTAGATATTCTTAGTTCGACCTCAAATAACCCAATGTCGGCAATAATACAACCCAAAATGGGGTTGGAGCATGCCAAAGGGATGGGTTAGATGGGAGAACTAATTAGAAAGCTAACAACTTCGAGATCTGATCTTTAGCAGCACTTGATTAATTAATATAGCACCCAGAACAGTTGAAACTTCAAAAATTAATAACTCCTTCAATACTTAGTATTTTTGCATGAAATAAATTGCACAATAAACTAGAAACCAAGGCCTTTCCAATGCACTATGGATCTGAATTTTCTGAGCAAGTAAACCACTTCAAATCTGCCCCAGAAATCTGGTTTCAAGTCACTAGGGTTAGAATAAAATAAATAAAAATATTTCAGCCTTTCTCCAAGCTTCCAAACACTCCAAATCAACTCCCCTTGCTCAGAAATAATTAATAGACAAATCAGATTTTTAATCTGATTATACGTAGCTGAAAACAATTGCTAATCAAACCCCAGTCTGCTGCAATTTTTCAAAATTCATATCTTCCTCAAAACCACTCCAATTTGGGCAAATAAGATATGCCCAGACTCGGAAAAATGCAAGGAACAAGATGAACCAAACCAAATTATAACAGCATTTGCTAAACCCCCAAAATTGCCAAAATAGCAAGTCGCCTAGGGCAAAATAAATTGCTACTTGCACATAAATTAATTCCAACACTTGTATTACTCTCAAAACCCTCAAATCTGGTCACACATACTCACAAAATTATGCTAAATTAGATCTACAACATAAATATATTTTGAGACATCAAAAATATGCTTAAACAGTCCCTAATCCAAGTCGCCAACACTTAGAAAGGATAAACCATGCAAAAACACATTCAACACAAGAGAACACAATGAAGAGAACAATGGAGTCTTCAATATCTTCAACAATGGATTCAAATGAAGCTTACAATGAGAGAGCACAATGCAAGAACTAGGGCATACATCCCGTGGGCATACATCTCATTACTCCAAGCATGGAGTGAAATCAAAATGATCAATCAACATAACCCCACTAGAGGAAATGTGACCTCCTTTTATAGAGTTAACGGGTGCAATCACCAATGACCGAAATTTCCCTTTTCTTGAGGGAAAACATAAACTCTCATTATAATAAAATATTCAATAGACTAAGACTATGTGCACTTTATTATTTTTAATTAAATAATAAAAATAACTAACCTATGTGCACATTAACTAACTAAAGAGCCCTCCAAGGGGTTACAAAATAGATAACAAACATCTTAGGACAAATTTCGAGCTCAATCTATGAACCCATTAGGTTGAGGGTCTTCAAAACTTCAATGTGGAAAATGTCCCGAGAAGAGGACATTACACATTAATAGGAATAGGGACAGAAAGTCTGGAAGCATGTTTTGGCAAAAGCTTTTCATTGTACAAGCACGGGATCAAGGCTCCTTAAGCTTTAGAGGATGTTTCGTCACTTAGGCATGATGATACTTGGGCATGTGAGTTTGCATTTGCTTGAGGGCAAGTAAATTGGGGGAGGGGAGGACTGTAATGTCCCCTTTTCTTATTAAAGACGATAAATAATATTATTTAAGTTGGGCTTGGTCATTTCTAATCCTTGAGCAACTTAATAATATTATTATGAATAAAATAAAAGGTACTTTTAAATACTTAAAGTAAAATTAATGATTTAACAAAGTCGGTCAAATGTAAATTTATGTTATATTATAAGGCAACTTATAAAAGTGACTTTTAAAGTAAGTTGGCCACCAAAAATTAAAAGAAAGAGGAAAGATAAGTTATAAAAGGAGGATAAGGGGTTCATTTGGGAATCTATCATCTTGAGAAGTCGAGCACTTGTGCTTCTACTTTCAGCCATTGAAGACGGAAACCCTCCTTGGTATCCTATTGGAGACGAAAACCCTCAATAGATTATAGCAATTGAGGATGAAGACCCTCAATTTCTACATTGGTGGCTTCATCCAGAGGTCACAATTGGCCCTCACTTCAGTATTTCAAGGCCGCAGTCAAAATTTTCAGTGTTAGGGCTTAAAGAAGAGATTATATTTGAAGACTTTTGAGCGTGGAACAGCCGCACATTTAAGTATTTGTGCTTTGCAAGAGTTTATTGATCAGTGTTTGGCCAATTTCCGACCCTCACCTAGAGTAACAATTTGCATAGTGGAGGAGTTCACTAGTTTCTAGGGCACGGCACTTCGTTATTTATTGATATTTGGTTTTCTCATAATCTCTAAGGCTGGTTGCATTTGTCGGATTGAATTTTGGGCCTTGGAATATCAACTTCCGGCCATTTTTGTAAGTGGATTCATTGTTGTTGCAACTTTAATTAAATATACTCCAGCTGAAGGTTTTAAAGCTCATTTCTTAGCTTGTACTTGTTCTAAAATATTTGTAAAGTTTCAAGATAGGTGGGTTACCTATAATGGTCATACAACTTATTACCTGGGTGGAAGAGGACCGCGTCGGTGAACAACTATCAACACGTGCCCAAGAGGTCTTCTGACCACGAGTGCGGGTGCTCTTCTTCTCAAGTCTTCGATGTAGATTTCTCTGTCAATGGCTCTATCAACAGCCACAAATTGCTGCAAGCCTTCACGGTTTTCCCAAGCTACTATTCGAAGGTTGGCAGCAATGTCTCCTTGGAAATCTTCGTCGGGCACAAGGTTCGGTTGAAGAACTGGAGCTTGTGCAGAGGGGATAGTCATAAATATTTAACCAAGCACTGGTTAACGATTTCTGAATCCCCAGCGGAGTCGCCAAAAACTGTTAGCATATGGATTTGCACGCATGCAAATGACATGCAATAGTGTGGGAACGAAGTCCCTCCTCAATGAAGATGAAGCTGCCTTTATTGAAAACCAAAACTGTATTTACATCTGTACATTCGAAATTGTATGTGGGGGGTGTTTTGGAACATCAATGGAAGAAAACTGAATGAAGGAGGTAGAATGAAATGAAAGAAAGCAGTGGAATGGAATGAACTGAAAGAACATGCAAGAGTTAGGTAAAAACAGAGCCTAATATTGCATGAAGAGGAAAGATGAATAACCAACACAAATAAAACGGAGTTTGAGTTAGCCAAATAAGAACATGCAAAAGGGAACACACATGAGCAAGTAGATAGTCAGAGCTTGATCACTGTGAACTAGAACAACTGATTACTAATGTTGACAATAAGATCAAAGATAATATTTGCATGCAAGATTCAAACACCTAACATCTAATGAACATAAGAACACCAAATGTTACAAGAGACAATGAATGAGACACAAAGTTCTTATTCTATTAACTCCAAAATGTTTTTCACAAAGAACACAAAGTTTCTTTTTGAAACAAAGCTTGCACAAAAGTATCTTCTTCTCCTCTCTCAAAGTCACCCTTACAAATGAGCCCCTCACTTCCTTTTATAACCCAAAAGTTGGTTACGAAGTAGTTAGGGTTTTAAATGCACATTAAATAGGGCACTTAAGTGACTTTGAATTTTTTCAACCAACCTTTAAAAAGTGACTAAAAATAGAAACCACTTAAATTAAAAGGTCATTTAAGGAAAAACACATAAACACAAGAAATGGGTACATGTGGACCCGACTTAAATGACTTGTATGCACACGTAGACATCCTAGTCAGCAATGTGCCACCTAGATCAAGACACCTAAGATCAGTGCCTTATCCATTGGGCCAAGAGTCCGCCTATCCCGATCGTACGGGAATGAACTCATTGACTGTGCTCTGCAATCCTCCAAATGACAAGAGTGCTGAGTTTGAAACTTGAGCAATTCATCCACCCCTCTATCTCAACAATATCCTGGTGTGAGAAGATTTGTCTTCATTCGTATTCCTATTCACAATTCTCCACATGCTCAGAGTACCTTTCCATGGTGAATTATTCATTTGTCACGAGACCGTAGTCGTTACGCCACCTTGGTTTATCAGAATCCAGCTTCTGGTCTTTCGCCATTGAGAAGATCTCCAAGAGCCAAAATTGCAATTCACTGCCTGGAGTTATGTCCTTTGTCTTTGTCACCATCCCAAAGTGTTGATCTCCCGAGCGGAACTCGTGAGACTCTAAAGTCTTGGAAATCCATCTCCTTTTCCCCATTGTCAACGAGTGGTGTTGAAAAATCGTCGAAGTGATTTATGAATTCGTTGACACACACCTTAGCGTAGTATTTGGTCTTTTTTGGAGAGATGGATTCTAACATTTACGCAATCGCTTCCAAGTTTATCACTATTGGCTTGAAGACCCTCTTTCAATTCTTCAGGGTATCATGTAGCCAGGTGGGAACCTCTCCAAGTACCTCATTATACATGGTTCTCATGTTCGTTGGGAATTGATCTTCATCACGCTGAAGGGGATCACCTTCGGGTGTTGCTGAAATTGGATCTTCTTGTTGTGAGAAAGATGTTGTCACCATTTTTTCCATTTGTGGTGATTTTTCAAATGTAGGCGGGGAAAAAAAAACCGGATCATCAACTTTTGATTGAGAAGTTGTGAGTACTTCCACAAGTTGGGTTGGTATATTTTGAGGTACTTCATCAACGAGTTCCACCTCTAGAAATTGTGTGATATAGATTACAAGTGCTTGCGCATGAACCAATGCTCTGAATTATAGTGTTGAGTTGTTGATTAGGTCTGAAGAATTAGGGCAATCATGCAAAGACGAACGATGACTGGAATGAGAAATTCTCGAGATGTGCTCCTTCACTTAGGTGTTTAGAGGACTCAACTCACGAATGAGCCCTCAATCGTATCGCTCCTAGCTTGATTATGAGCTCATGCATTTTCAACTTGAATTCGGACTCCCATGGCGATCCATGCCCTTCGTGTCATCTTACCTTCTTTACAGAACCGAACTCCCTGAGTTCTTCTCTGGCTCAACTCACTTGAATACCGAGCTTAACCCAACATTTTTGAAAAGAATGGTTTTACCACAATGCTCACGGTTCTTCCTTATTATATAACACTTGTAGTAAGAATGTTTTGGCTTTGCCATAATAAGCACAATTGTACCTCCCAAACGATGAGAAAATGCCATTACCAATAAAGACCTAATGCTGCCATGATGATGACCCAGGTTCAAGCCCTCAACATGTCAATAGACACCCTTAAGACTGATTCTTGGCCAAAGAGCTCCTCGGTATTTTGGCAGTGGATTCTACAATCCCGGCTCCAATCAACAAGTTTCTCTGTACCTGGTAAAAGAATACTTTTTTTATTGTCTGATTGGATGTACATAATGGAAGGGTATAAATATTGCCTATTGCCCTTAGAGTTTCTCAAAGAGACCATTTACAAGTAACAAGGATGTAGTACACGAAACGGCCAACCAGGTATTTTCAGAGTTGGCCTTCACATTCAATTCATTTCTAGGGAAAAATAAATAAATAAAATTAATCGTTATGACTTGAAGTTGCTTTTCTATAAATATTACAAGTCTTAATAAAACAACTTAAAAATATAACGATAAACTTCTTCCCTTGGATTCCCTTTAAGCCCCTGAGAAATCATCTAGGGCAGAAAGGATCTCATGGTGAGCTCGTGTTAAAGAGGAGACATTACAATGGTATCAGAGTTAGAACCCTCTTGAGATCTAGGAGAACGAAAACTCTTCTTCTATATTGTCAGGATTCTCCATTCAGGGTTTTCCATTGAGGATCAAGATTCACTGAGTTACCTTTGTTTTCTAGTACTTTTCTGACAGTTTTTGAAGACTTATTGTTGCCGATTCGTGAGTGGTTTGAAGACTTACAAGAGCTGAATATTGCATATTTGTTGGGAGTGTGGTTGAAACTTCCATTTCCAATTTTTGCATTGGTAGGGCATCGATTTCAAGTTAAATTCAAGGAGAGATCGGATATGAAGCGTTTGATCAGTTTTGAGGTGATTTTGGGCCTTTCCAAAGTGGGACGAAATTGTATTTCCCACTTTAGCTTACAGCTAGGGTTTATCTACATTGTTCCAGAATTGCAAATCCGTTTGGGATGTCTTCCCACCTTTAAAAAATTTTGATTTTGGGTTCATTGGAAAGCTTATTTTTCAAGCTTCAGTATGAGCTATCATTTTCCCAGAAATTTGAAGTATTTTGCAAGTTATTGAATTTAAAAGTTTTGCTGCATTTTTGCCCTAATAAATTTCAGAATTAATATTTTTTTCGAATTTGATTAGATATCCTATTCTGATTATTCATTATCTATTTGCAAACAATTTTTCATAATTTTTGAAGGTATTTTGAGGTGGAAAAAACTATTTTTGCTAAATCGCTGGCCTAGGGCAGCGAACTCGAGTTTTTTGAAAAATATTCAGTTTGTGGACTAATTTCATTTTGAATGAATGAATGAAAGATTTTAATGACGTCCACGAGACTAAAGAGTCTAAGGGGCAATTGAGATTTTTGGCTTTCAATTTTGAATGAATGAATGAAAATTTTGAATTTCAATTTGATAGTAATTGAGATTTTTGGCTTTTAGGATTAATTAAATTTGGCCCAAGTGGGAATTGCGGGAAATCCATCTAGGGTAAGAATATCTCCATTTGGGGACATTACATTTTTTGACAGTCGGAGATGAGTATCTAGCCACGAGGTTGAAGTGTTTCCAATCTACTATCATCATTGATGTGTTTTCATCTATCATGAGAAGGATTCCAGCCACTATTTTTCTGATTTTGGGGGACAAAAAACATGGATACAACTGTGTTTGGGATATCATGGTTGGATTTTTAGGATTCCATCACTTGAAAGAAAATCATGAGGAGAATGCAAGTCTTGGAAGAGAGCTAGCTTCCATACTTACAAGGCATGAAAAAGTTATATTAGGATCTCCTATTTCTTTTAATGTGTTTGTTCTTTGTGTAGGATGAAATGTCCCCGTTGGGGACAAAACTAAAAATTAAAGAAATTAGCTCAAACTCCAAAACAAACAAGTCCAATTTTTATAATCAATGACTGAAATAAATATGAAATCTGCAAACTACCAGGGCAACGAACTGTTTAAGGAATTCAAGTTCACCTTTCACCATGCAAATCAACAAATAATGCCACAAAACAATTACTCTATTCATGGAAATATTTATGAATCACAAATACAGCAAAAGGTGGATGGGATATCAAATTACACAGCTGGAATTAATTATTCAAATCAACATCAAACTAGCCAAATCCGAGGGCTAGGAAATATAGCTAAACTTCTCCAAAAATCACCAAAATGGAGATTCCAACCTTATAAAATATGACACATCAGATTATGAAATGAAAATGCAATTTTATGTTCACCAAACACTCAAACCCTATGCCAAGGTAGGTCGCTTCACATGTAGGAAGAAAATAAAAATTTGAAAGTGAATGTTTTCTCTTCAAATATGCCCTTTACTTCAAAACCAAGCAATAATTAAGGGTTTTCGTCCTTCACCCTAACCAAAGAAGAGTTTTCATCCTTTTAGGAAGCCACACAAGAGGGTTTTTGTCCTCAAGTGGATGAACAAGGAACAACAAACTCACAATACCTAATATTAGGAAATGCGCCAAAACCAGATACACAAATGATGCCGTAAGACTCCTTTTATATTCCTCCATTGGCACCAAAGCTTGAAAAGGTAAGGCCGACCCATAAGAGATGTTCTTTTCCTTCATTAGCTTCATTTATTTGACTCTAACTTAGCCGACCTGTTATAAGAGGGAAAACACTAAAAAGAAAATATAAAAAAATAGAAAAACAAAGCAAATGGAAGTGCAATGTTCTCCTCCAACTCCTTTACTTCTTTACCCTGGAGAAGGAATGACAAGAAGTCCAAATAATAGCTCTCAAGTGGGAAAAAGGGACATTACGGTCCTCCCTTCCCAAAATTGCTTGTCCTCAAGAAATTGCAAGTTCCCGAATCCCAAACAAGTTTCATCTGCTCCCTTTTTGTATAATCACCATACAAGCATTGGTGACCCACCATTTCTTTCCAGCTGTCCCACTCACCAATATAATCTTGCTCTTCTTCTTCAAAATTCAAGATGAGGGGAACTAGAATCCCACCTTTAATTGTACAAAATAGTGCAAAAGTGTCATTTCTATGAACCAAGAATTCAAGAAGAACAAGCTGAAAATGAATAAATCAGTAGACCCCGTTGGTGGAACCATCTTCAATTTGACCCTTGGGTCAAGGTATTTTCCATCCCATCTCTCTCCCATGTTTAGGCCATTGATCCCTTGAGAGAATTAGCACCATAGTGACTGAATGAAGGTTGCATAGTGACTACAACAGCCATGAAGTGCTCAGTACTCTTTTAACCATGTGATTAGAAGCTCCTTTCTCAGTGCCTTATAAGTAAGCTAATAGTTGAAAAATTTGTGAACAAAAAGGAGAGTACAACAGATGTAATCAAGGCATACCTTCAAAGTTTCCCCTTTCTATCCATGTTATGGGGGCTGGCCACAAGGTTACAACTGATAAAAACTTGGAAGAAGGGCTGGAAATGCTTACATAAAAGCTTATGGCAGCGTACATGGAATCCAAAAATATGGTAGTCTTACTACCTTCCTCCAAACCAACAACCTCAAGACCATTACCCCATGATTTAGTAGCTTCAAAAGGAACATTCTTATCACTGTTTGGAATTGTAAATAAATCATAATCTGATTGAAACCAACCCAGAAGCTTAATTTTGCTTCTAAACTTATGGGGTGGTTGAATTTATACACGCCCAACCAAAAATAAGTTTTTCCAAAGAGTTGATATGTGAAGAAGAGTATCATCATGAAATTTTCCCAAAAATTGGAACCATTGCATTCCCCAAGCAACATTAACTTCATATGGCTTAATTTCAAAAAAGACATTAAATACCTTGCACCTTTCCATGAAATTTGACAACATGAAGATGCTATGGGTGACCTTGAAGCCTTTGAAATCATCCTTGCTTGACCTCAACCTTCTTTCCAGTTCTCCTTTGACAATTTGATGCATACGGCTGCCCAATCCTCCCAACTCTTACATTTTATGGATCCATGGGTTAGCCACATAAGAAATGAAAACTTAGGATCATCATTATGACCCCCACACTTCATGATAAAGTTCTCTTTCATACTAATTTTAAAATCAGATATTCCTCCCTTTGAAGGACTCATCATAGCACCTATATGCCACTTGTGAGAACGCCATAGAAATTGATCCCAAGTGTTTATATGTTCTTTGCAAAAAACAACATTTCTTACCTCCTTACCCCATGAAGTATGATGTGCACAAAGGTGTTCAATCAACGGTGACAAAAGAGGATACAACATACATGAAACATGAGTACTCCTAACCATCCGTCCATGGTAGAAAATCTGAAACGATACATAAGGAAAAACTGAAATACCTTCATACGCGGGCTGCCCATAACATTCATAAATTCTGAGTTTAAATCAGCATTCCTTCTTGACATGATTTTCTTTCCGGATGGGATATTTTTTTCCTTGAATTCGTTCCCAAGTTATTGGTGCTTGTCTTGGGTGACTCTTGGCTTCTTGCTTTGGCTATGATATCCCTCAAACGAACTCCCATTGTCTGTTGTTAGGAACAGTCCAACCCCTTCATCTTGTTCTTTATGGGGAGTTTCCTTCCATCTCCATGGCCCAAAACGGCTTGTTGAGGTATTATCAAAATCACTCCAAATTAATCTTTCAGACATATTTATATCAAGCGGATGGCCAACCAAACTAAAAAAGGAAATGGTTACCTTAGTATGCAAACCATGGGCCTTGGAAAGAGGGTTGTCTTTTGTTACCTCAATCTCAGTGCTTATGTCTAAAGTGACACTTGTCTTTATACATGCATAATTTGGGGGTTTCTTGAAAGGATGTAAGTATCCCTTATCACTCAATGTGCACCTCATTTTGCCCATATTTGTATCAAACTGATTATGATGATGATCAGCTCCATATGATGGTGAACTAGGGAGCAATAAATCTGAAATGTATTCGATCCTCAAACTTGCAACAAGACTTTCATCCTCTTTTTCCTTAGCTTCTTCGATACTTGGAGCTTTCTCGCTTTGCACAACCATCATTAATTGTTCACATGTACTTGGGATATCTTGGTGGCTCTTACCCAAGTTTAGATCTTCATCCTTAGTCTCTTTATTTTATGTCATCATAATCAGACCTGCATTCTTGTTGTCCTTATATCCATGTGGAAAAAGGTATCCTTCTTCTTTTCCCACTTGCTCAAGCTTGAATTAATCATGTGCTAAAAGAATGTTAGTATTAACCAAATCATGACCCAAAATTACCTCATACTGTTGAATATTTGGAAAAGGAATGGGAGTAAGAGCTGCAACTTCATCCTTCCTTGGCTCATGTTTCATTATGTCATCAAACCCTTGTGTCACCAAGGTGTTGTTAGAAGACCTAGCCAAGAGATTGATTGTGACAAGAGAAATGGAGGTTTCTAACCCTCCCAAGGGTTGTTCCCTCTCAATAACCAACTGCGGCAAAACACTATCTTCCTCATCATTAGGGGAATAGACATGCCTCTCCTCCCCTTGCAAACTTGTAGTTTTGGCCCCTTCTTCAACAAGTTCCATAGCTACTCCTTGTTTTGTTAACAAGATGGGGCTCTTTCCCACAAAGGTAGGGATATTTTTCCCATGACCTTTGTACATGGATCGAGGCTTGGACCAAGTTCCAATGCCCACTCTTTCTGTTTCCAAATTTGTGAATTCTGAAAAGCTTAGGGCATCATGGATTTTCTCTAGAAGAGCTTGATATTCCTCAAAGCAAGTTGCCACCTTGTTGACCTTTGAAACCCTAGGCTCTTCCTTGAATGTCCTTCCTTCTTGTGGGTTTTGCATGGTGGAGGCAAGAGAATCCATGGTACCTTCTAGTCTTTCTTTCACCTTTATTAATCTATCCATTAAAACCTAGGCCTTTGAGAATTCGAGCTCTGCTACCACTGAAATATCCCCTTTGGGGACAAAACTGAAAATTAAAGAAATTAACTTAAACCCAATACAAACAAGTTTGATTTTTATGATCAACAACTAAAATAAATTTGAAATCTGCAAACTACCAGGGCAACAACCTGTTTATGGAATTCAAGTTCACCTTTCACCATGCAAATCAACAAATAATGCCACAAAACAATTACTCTATCCATGACAATATTTATGAATCACAAATACATCAAAAGATGGATGGAATATCAAATTACATAGCTGGAATTAATTATTCAAATCAACAACAGACTAACCAAATCCAAGGGCTAGGAAAAATAGGTAAACTTCTCCAAAAATCACCAAAATGGAGATTCCGGCCTTATAAAATATGACAAATTAGATTATGCAATGAAAATGCAATTTTACGTTCACCAAACACTCAAACCCTACGCCAAGGTAGGTCATTTCACATGTAGGAAGCAAATAAAAATATGAAAGTGAATGTTTTCTCTAGAAATCTGCCCTTTACTTCAAAACCAAATAATAATTAAGGGTTTTCTTCCTTCACCCAAACCACAAAAGGGTCTTCATCCTTCTAGGAAGCCACACAAGAGGGATTTCGTCCTCAAGTGGATGAACAAGGAGTAACAAGCTCACAATGCCCAATATTAGGAAAATGCGCCAAAACTAGATGAACAAATTATGTCTTAGGACTCCTTTTATATTCCTCCATTGGCGCGAAAACTTGAAAAGGTAAGGCCAACCCATAAGGGATGTTTTTTTCCTTCATTAGCTTCCTTTATTTGAATCTAACTCAACCAACATGCTATAAGAGGGAAAAAACTAAAAATATAATATAAAAAAATTAGAAAAACATAACAAATGGAAGCTCAATGTTCTCCTCCAACTCCTTTACTTCTTTACCATGGAGAAGGAATGTCAAAAAGTCCAAATAATAGCTCTCAAGTGGGAAAAAGGGACATTACATAGGCATGGGAATAAAGAAGAAAGAGCAGTTAAATTTGTTATCCACCCAATCATATGGTGAAGAGTATGGGACTGCAATTAAAGATGAACATGCCATAATGGAGGATGGCAGGTTTGTGATTGCAAAAGGTTTCATTTTGCAGAGAAATAGAGTCCCTCCAATACTTGGATTGGGAGTGAAACACAAAGGCTTTGCGGAAGGTATAGCCCAACCTAGGACAGCGGGAAGAGGGTAGCCTAGACCACCTATTAGGCAACCAAGGAGGCCACTACAATAAGGTAACTCTAGATGTTTGAGTTTGGATCAGTTTTGCATGATGATCGAATTTGTCTTTCTAAGTTTGATGTTGAGTGAAGAATGTAATCAAGAGTTCGGGAATGAGGTATTATGTAATGTCCCTTTTTGGGCTAAAATCAAAGAAAAGGGCTTTACCGGATATCATGAACTAATCAGATCTGAAAACACCTTCAAGCACACACACAACTGAAAATAAATGATAATATCTTAAAATGATCAACTAGCACAAAATCTACAGTCTCCTAGAGCAACAAACTGCCTATGAGATTTGAATCAACTTTTCACTACGCAAATCAATGTAGAATGCCACAAAATAATTTATCTAACCACTGCAATATTTATGCATCACAAATACATCAAAATACTTAAGAAATATCTGGTAATCACAACTGAAATTAAATATTTATGACAACAGTATTTCAGCCAAACCGAGGGCTAGGAAAAAGAGCAATTTTTCACTAAGATTTTCCATAGTTCAGATTACGGCCTTATAGATTATGTTGAACAAGAATATCAAACCAAAATAGTGAAATCAGCCTTGGAACATACCAAACCATCCACCCATGCAAGTCGCCTAGGGTAAGAAGGGGGGAAAACCAGCAATAAACCACTTTGAAGCACTAGGATTCCCCTCAAGCTTGAGGAGTTTTCGTTCCTCAATATTAAAATAACAGAGGTTTTCATTCCTAAAGTTGATCCACACTACAAGTTTTGTCTTTAGTGGAGAGTAGGTCACACTCTGCACAAATTGTAATGTCCCCTTTTTCAAACATAAAGAAAGTCAAAGACCTTCAACTCGTTCCATTCCCCGTGGGTTCAAGGAGTAAGCTAGGGGACTTCTTTGAGATATCTGTTGCATTATTTTCTTCCATTATAACCCCTTGGCATGACATGCGCTAAGTGGGAGTCATTAGTAAATAATAAAGTCATAAAGTACACTTAAGATTAGTACTTTTATATTTTAATTATGTTTCTAATGTTTCCCTCCAAAAAGGGATTAGGTCGGCCACTACTTCTGTTGCACCCGTTAGCTTATAAAAGGAGGATACATGACCTTAGAGAGTTATGTTGATTATGATTATTGTTATTTCTTCATGCTTGAAGAAAAGGGATACATGCTCATTGATGTTCTACTAAAGGTGTTTTACAACACCACCTTGTTATGGGAAAATTGAAGACCCAAGCTACTTGTTGAAGGATCCATTCATACATGATTGTTGGTCTATTTTTCTATTGTGCCCTAGTGACTTGATGTGAATGTGACATCTGAATATTGTGCATTGATCTTATCCTTCTTTTATGGCGAATTGCTTGGTGGTAATTTTGGTAATGTGTTTATGCCATAGCAAGCTGGATCTCTATTGTCTTGGTACTGGGTAAGGGTGTATTTTCAACATATTGGGTGCATAAAACTTGCATAAAAGATTCAGATCTGATTCTATATATTTTTATGAGCTCATGCACAAGGTTTAGTGATCAGTGGGGTTTTGTTGCATGCATAATCAGCCCTAATTGTGTTGGGAAAAATAGTAGGAGGGTCATTTTTGCACTTTTGGTGAAAGATGGGTTAATTCTGATTTTACATTCATAAAATTCATATTTTATAACCCCAATAGCCAAAGTTTGAAGTATTTTGCAAGGTTGGTTGAGTGGGAATTAATTTTAGAAGATTATAGTAGTCTGGGGTTTGATTATTTAATTACATTCAGCTGTGTATAATCAGATTGGTACTAATTTAGTGCGCTCTAGTCCCCTCAAGCTTGACGAGTTTTCATTCCTCAATCTTTCAACAATGGAGGTTTTTGTCCCCAAAGTTGAGCCACACTAAAGATTTCATCTTTAGTGGAGAGTAGGGCACATTGTGCACAAATTGTAATGTCCCCTTTTTCAAACATAAAGAAATTCGAAGCCAACCCATTCCATTCCCCGTGGGTTCAAGGATTAACCTAGGTGACTTCTTTGAGATATTTGTTGCATTATTTTCTTGCATTGTACCCCCTTAGCATGACCATGCGCTACAAGTGGGAGTCATTAGTAAATTAGAAAGTCATTAAGTACAGTTAGGATTAGTACTTTTTTATTTTAATTATGTTTTCTTATGTTTCACTTCAAAAAGGGATTAGGTCGACCACTGGTTATGTTGCAGCCCTTAGCTTATAAAAGGAGGATACATGGCCTTAAAGAGTTATGTTGATTATGATTATTGTTATTTCATGCTTGACGAAAAGGGATGCATGCCCATTGATGTTCTACTAAAGGTGTTTTACAACACCTTGTTATTGGAAAATTGAAGATCCAAGCTAGTTTTTAGAAGTTATAACATGTCACCAATAAATATACAACTCAACAAGCATCCTTCAGGGAGTTAGCTTGAAGTTATACAAAAATATAGAGGAATAGGTATGATTTTTATTACTAAGGTAGGAGATGGATGATTGGGTATGAGGTAATGTCTAGGGGGCCTATATATGATCAACAACATATAAACCCGCTGTAATCAAACATTGCGTTAAAAGAACTATATGTTTCTTGAGGGCTCAAAAGAAGATTTTAAGCTCATTTGAATATTTTCAACTTGTTCCAAGGTGACAATTTGGATTAAAATGGCAAAGCCAGTAATTTGCTTCTATTTTTCAATGCTGACTTGTTTTATTGTATAATATCCAGATTTCATCCTGAAATCTATGACTACCCTATCCGAAAAAATTTCGTACTTTTAAAATAATGGGTCGTTTTGTGTTTTTATTGCCAGAAAGTTCTTGTATTGCGTCAAGATATTCCCAAAGAGCCATATTAGCCATTTTCGCCAAATACCCAGATGCCCAAAATTGTTATATTCTGTCGTCGGGATTTGTCTGCGGGAAATTTGTATTTAATTATTTTGAGCCCCGTTTGAGGCAATTTGCGCTCCGGTTTAACTCTGTTGTGATCAAACATATCATTATTCCTATATACCAGAAGGGTTTTAACCAAGGAATGTAGTTCTGGACTTTATTTGTGACTTTTGGCAACGTTTTGTGTTTTTGTGTTTTTCCGTTTCGTTTTCTGTGAAATTTCTCTAGATCAATTCCTTTGCCGGTTTGGCCTGATTCTTGGCCTGGAGTAGCTGGAGATCATATACGCACGTTATGCCAGAAGGAAGTTGACCATCGGAGGTCTGGTTCACTGGGAAAAAACGAAGTCGTGCACCAAAAAAGCCTCTGCTAGGCTGGGCGCATTTTTGGAAAAAGAAGAATTGAAGTGAGATCATGGGAAAATTAGAAGCAGCAGGCAGGTGGGAATTTTTTCCCATGAAGGCTACCTGCCTAGCAGGGTACTTTTTTGCCCATGGAAAAGAAAATCCACTTAAGTGACAATGGGAAAATTAGAGGCAGCAGGGATTTTCAGGTGGGAATTTATTCCTAAAAATAGAATTATGCGCCCCCTGCAGGGTAAAAAATTCCCATTTGTGGAATAAAAGAAAAAAATGACTTAAAATGAAAATCATGGGATTTTATTGCCTGCCTTGCAGGGTAAATAATCCCATTATGAAAGTCAAATGACTTAAGTGAATCATGGGATTTTCAGGGCTGCCTTGCAGAGTAAATAATCTCATTGTTATGTGAATCTTAAAAATAGAATTCTTTATGTCAAAAAGTGCACCCCTTTGGAGAAGTAATGGCAGCCTTTAAATTGATTAATTTAATTAATTATTCACCCAAAATTGGCACCCAAGCTTGTGGAAAAGTCAACAAAGGCAAAGGACAAAAGGTGGTTGAAAATAGAATTATTCTAAAATTAAATAAATTAATTTATTTAATGGCAGTCTCTTCATGTCAAAAAGTGTGCCCCTTTTGGGAGAAGGAGATAATACTTTTTAAAGTATTAAATGATTAAACTAATTCCTATTTTCAGTTGCTAAGGTTAAAGCACACTGTGAAGCTTAAGTGAAGTGAAGAGTGGATGATTAAATTGATTAAATTTAATTTATTTGATGGTTGTCCTTAAACATGCAATTTTAGCACATCAGTTAAAGAGAAAAACATGATTTTTAATTAATTAATTGCCAGGAATAGGAAGGGCAATTATTAATTATAGAATTATGAGGGTTATATAAGCATGGGCTGCCATAAAGATGAATTAATTAATTCACAGGTAAAGAAGTGCAGCCCAGAGGAAAAGTGCGCCCCATTTGGAGAAGGATTTTTGCTCAAAGGAAGGTGGATTTAATGCTAAAAGCTTCCAATTTTGGCGCATGCATTGAAGGAGGTTGATTTGTGTTTGCATAATTGTTTGCATAAGTGATACAGGTGCTCAGGTGAAGTTGGAAAAATTCATGCTCACTTTGCATGCAAATAAAACATCAATTTTTGGGGCAGCAGGCTTGAATAGTGCAGATTTTTATGATTAAAATTCATTGTTCATGTTCCGGTTGCCATCTTTGTCTGAATTAATTGCAGGAATTTATTACAGGTGCTTTACAAAAGAAAATGAGTTTTAATCAATGTCCAATACATTGAATATATCCTCCGAATCTGAAGAATTATCCAGATCTGCACCAGTTTTGAAGAATTCCGGCCGAATAAGAAGAAAAAGAATTGTTCAGACAAAGATAGACAAAGCCATGGCAAAGAAGGATGAAAAAGAAAGCACAACGGAGTCATGCATCACTTCTAAATTTGCAAACATTGGAGACACAGATATAGGTCCTCATCGTTGAAACCTATTCAAGAAACAAAGGATTTAGACTCGGAATTGATTGACAGATCCAAAGCTCGAAAGACTTCCCTCATGCGTGCAGTCAAAAGCACTGGAATCATTCGAGCTGCAGCAGGGGAATTTCCATTCACATCCCAGTTGCCAGAATTTGTTATGGAGTGTGCTAGATCCAGATACAGATGCCAGATCTCAGATCCAGATCTCATAATTGACAAAAGGCTTCATCCTCTTGTTTCAAATGCAGCCCGTGAAGAAGTCAGTGCGTGGAAAATTTCTTCCATGATCTTGTGCATGTGCTCCCAATCTTCCAGTTGAAGCCTTCATTGAAGTTGCATTCACCTCGGAGTGCTTTCCAGAATTTTTAATTGCTCATATGCAATTAAAAATAAAGAGTTATGAGTTATTTGACGGCCATTGCACTGATGCATGTACTGGAGAAGAACTGCAAAAGCTTCAAGGATAAAAGGAAGACAAGTCAAAGGCAAAATTCAGCTCGTTTCCAGATGCCAGCTTGTTGTTTCAAGATCCAATCATTTCTTGTTTCCAGATTCCAATTGCTTCCAGATCCAGCTTGCTTCCAGATCCAGTTCCAGATCCAGTTTGGTGAGAATCAAAGGCAAAAGAATCAGCTGCATGCAGACATGAAAAAGGACAAGACTGCAGCTTTCCTCTTCCTTCTTTCTTTCCTCCGACAAAGTAATTGAGCGATCAATTAAATTATACAACTTAAGTGATTGGTTTAAAAGCCATTACTTGAAGAAGTCAACTACTTGGAGATAGGTGGCAAGACGTGCAAAATAGAAGGTTCTATTTTGTAGTTGCAAATCATACATGTCATGCAAAGAGGAATTTCTAGGAGGGAGATTGCCAGTTGTTTCCTTTCCGACTTCCACATGTGCTGGAGTTCAACTAAAAGCTTTTGACTTGTAATTGCCCTTCTACATTCTATAAGTAGAGGAAGAACCTTCGGGTTAATGATCAGAATTTGTAAGCAGCAACCTTGTGTTCCAGACTTTGTGTTGAAACCCTTGAGAGCCACTTGAAGCAAAGGAATATACAGGAGCAGATTTCCGGAGAACTTTGTGTCACGGTGTATTGTGTTTCTTGCTTTTTATCTTAGATCTTTTAATAGACTGTGTTATTTTAGATCTAGATCTAGAGCTACCTTTGCTTAGAATTTCTGTGTTTATATCTATTGGTTTCTTCTATGTGCATGCAATCAACTCTGCTATCTATTGATTGGGATGCACATCTTCCCCATTTCTTCTCTGTGTTTATATAATTCCCTTTCATCTCTTCTATAAATATTTCCTTTCTTTAAACAATTGTTTACTTGTTGCAAAATTGTTCAGTTATGGTTCATGAACTGAGTAGTTAAAGTAAAACCCCATTTAGATATTAGCATACTTTAATTGACAAATCTGACACGGGAGCCTCACCGGTAAATGAGGGAGATTTATCTCATGACTGCCTAGGTTTTGTGCTATGCAGAAAATCTAGCCAACAAAACCTTTGATTTATCAACTTTAGGAATTGAAGGACAAGAAGTTTTGGAAACAGAGGTAGAAGGACCTCAGGATCTCTGGCATTAAAACACCTTTTGTGTGGAGGTAGTGGGAATAGGGGCTCCTCTTTTAGCAACGATGTCGGAATACACACTAGCTGAAACTCCTTGGATTTCTCTTTCTGCAGGCTTGCATCACTTTTTCTTTTCTGTTTGTGTTGAACTCTCGAAGTCATAACTAACATATGAAACTCACTCTTCATCTTCTGCCTGGGGTCTTTCGTCCGCAAGAGGAATAATCCAGAGGGTCTTTGTCCTCCATGCCTTCAGTTTGCAAGAAGCTCAGAGCTGAACTGCTGAGATCCACCATAATCTTCCAGTTCTTCATCCACCTGCTTCTTCACGAGTCTTCACTTAAACTCCTCATCATCAGGTTCTTGAAAAACCCTTCACAAAATTGCATTGACTGCAACCTTGATAGGTGGGCCTTCAGGAGCATAATTAATTTTTTTATTAATTTATTCCCTCTCCAAGCAAGTCGCATTTTTTTGGCTTACTTAATTTCCTACGCTGAAGCAATTCTGCACTTGGAATATGCTTAGGTAAGGAGCATGCTGAGCCAATTGCTTAATTTGATTTACAATGAGATCATTAGCCTAACTTTTGCACTAACTGATCTGAAAAAGCTCTAGGAGAGGAATTAGGAGGATGCTTTAGACTTGGAGGGTTCTCTTCTCAATTTTTAAGCAGGGACATGATTAAATCGTCCTCAACACCGATAGTCAATCTTTAAATCAGCATCCAGAGTTTTCCGTCGGCTAGCCCTCCTTAGTGCCATAACTCACTTCAGGCAACTGAGCATTGAGGAAGAAGCACTTTTGGATTTGATCTACAGGGCGAGTGTTTTGTGGAATTGTAAAGCTAGATGCTGTAATATAGACTCACCCTCCCATGTAGCATCCTCTATTGGCAACTCTTTCCACCTCACCAGGAACTCTTGAATAACTCTATTCCTCAATCTCCTCTCTCGGCTATCCAAAATCTTCTCTAGAACTAAATCCAACCTCCCTTCCTCATCCAAAGGTGGTAACTCTACAGAAGAAACAACGTGCTGCCCCAAAGCCTTTTTCAAGCAAGATACACGAAAGACATTGTGTATCTTACTCTCAGAAGGTAATTCCAGCTCATATGCCACTTCACTAACTCTCTTCAACTGTAATGTCCTCAAATGAACATATTTGACCCAAGTTGGATTTTGGGCAAATCCAAACCCCAGAAGCAATATAATAAATTACTTATCAAATCAAACACTGCAGATCTGAATTTTATATGAGAAGTGTAACTAGGGTGGAGTGAAATACCAGCACAAATCAGCCCCTAAATCTATATCATTCCACGCAAATTTGATACCACTAATTTATAAAGCCCAAATATGTATAAAAATGTAGATTTCTGATATAAACAATGCTACAATAATTATTTAAAAACCATGTCTGCAACATAACTTCAAAAATTCATATCTTTTGCTAGAGAAGTCCAAATGAGCTGAAACTTTTGATCTTGGGCCACAAAAATATGAAGAATAATATTCTAAAATTAGTTTTCGCACAGCAAACACGAAACCCTAATTTTTCCCTAAAAAGTAGGTCGCCCAGCACATTTAGGGCATCAAATCAGCTCCAAAACAATATGAAATTAATTTATTTTGATTCCCAAATTTTAGTACAGTGAGCAACAATAAATTTCAGACCTAGAATGTCTCAAATACACTACAAACCAGCCAAAAGATGGATCGCTCCAGCTGGTACAATGAACATACAACTGCTGCAATTTTATTCTTCAACACTGCTGAAAATAGTAGAAATCTGTGAAAGCCCAACAAAATTTCCTGAATGGAAATTCCTCTCAAACTCTTGGGGGTTTCCGTCTGCAAGAAGAATAATCCAGAGGGTTTCCGTCCTTGGATTTTATCTGTAAAAGCTCAGAGCTAACTGTTGGGAGAAAATAATAATAATCTGAATGCCCTTTCCCCAAGTCACATTTTTCCCTAATAGCCAAAAAACCTTTTAAAGGAACAAGTCGCACTTTGTTGCAAATCCGTCAGTTAAGGGTTAAGTGGAGACCATTTCCTGGTTCCAACCAAGTCGCATCTTTGGCTTATTTGACCCTACCCCAGGTGAAAGGTCATTACTATTATACGGTGCCTAGGGTATATGAAATTAAATAATTGTCGGAAGTGATACTGTGATCTTAAATGCACTTCTCATAAGTCAAAAAGGCGAAAGGTAAACAGTCTATTAATTAATTATATGTGCTTTAATGAGTATTTTACTTTATTTTGAGCACAATATAATAAAATTAATAAATTGAAGGATACCCTTGAAAACACCCTTTGGCCGTCGGGTAGACAAAACAGGCCATAAGGTCATGTTTGAACGACGGTGCTATTCAAGAAAGAGGGACATTACAGTCCTCCCTTCTCGAGATTGCTTGTCCCCAAACAACTGTAGAGCTAGATGTTGTAATATAGACTCGCCCTCCCATGTAGCATCCTCCACTGGTAACTCTTTCCACCTCACCAGGAACTCCCGAATAACTCTATTCCTCAGTCTCCTCTCTCGACTGATTCAAGATCTCCTCTGACACTAAGCTCCAATGGGGAGCTTCCTCATCCAGGGATAGGTGGATATTCTCTATCAGAATGAAATAATGTGCTGCCCCAAGGCCTTTTTCAAGCAAGATGTACAGGAAAGACATAGTGTATGTTACTCTCAGCATGCAACTCTAGCTCAAATATGCCACTTCACCAACTCTTCTCGTCACCCTCGTATAGCCCATAGAATCACGGCAATGAGCTGTTGTCAAATTTCACTCTTGGGCAAAAGTGTACTTATGTCTGTATGGCTGACACACGTAGATAGGGTACCATGTCTCCTAGGCATTGGGCAAATGATGGCTCCAGTCTGTAGACCTATTGACTGGCAGTTACATCTTAAAAGCATGTGTGGATTCTAGACCCCACCATATAAGATGTGTTGGAGAATGGTATTCGTCGTAAGGCTTGTCCTAACCCTGCTGCAATCAACTTACATGCACTGAGCCTATAGAGGAGCTCTACTGTCCACCATACACCAGAATCATGCAAAAGATGTCGCATCATACCCTTACATGTGCTGGGCGGAATGAAATGTCCTGATTACCAAGACACACAAGAGTATGCATGGTGACATGGAAAGAAGTACTCACATAAATCATAGCAACTTTAGGCACTGGGTTCGGAGGGCACGGGAACACGATGGTTATTTCAAGAGAGCATAGTCATTTTGCTATTTGCTTCACAACCTCTTTGTGCCCATCCGTCTGAGGGTGATCGCCAGTGCTAGGAGTACAACCCATTGTGATGCAAATGGTAGAAAAATCCTACACAAGCAATATGCTCATAAACCTGGTATCTTTGGATCAAGTAACTAGGTTCATCTCGCTGCAAAAAGATTTTCCCAATATAACCTGAATATCTGACGGAAGATCATTGTTTCTTCTACTACATGAGTTGGTTTTCGCTCCTATTGCGAAGATGGTTGTTTCTCTTGCAATGGAGTTGGTTTTTACTCCTACCGCAACTACTGAAAATAAGGTCACATTTCAGTTGCTTCTCTTCAGAGATTCGGATGAGGTGGTCTACATGGTGTTGCTTGAAGATTTTCAAGTATCTAAACATGAATATCTAGATTTCATATTGATTGAGCCCATGTAACGACTTAAGTAGGCTCCACGAGCTTGTTACATTTTATTTGATTGGCATCTCTGAGATTCTAGTTTCAGGACTATGGCGATTGGGTTAATTCTAGTTTTACATTTATAAACTTAATATTTTATAACCCCAATATCCAAATTTTGAAGTAGTTTAAATGGTTTGTTGAGCGGGAATTAATTTTAGAAGATTGCAGCAGTTTTGGGTTTGATTATTTAATTACATTTAGATGTGTATAATCAAATTGGTTCTAATTTAGTGTGCTCTATCTAATTTCCAATTTATTCCACTTACCTCTACTAGTTCTAATCCCACTCCGAGTTAGGAATAGTAGACATTGGAATACTTTAGGATAATTTGCATAAGGGTTTCTTTGAATTTGGATGAATATTGAATTGCCCTAATTTGGGGACATTACACAAACTCAAGATATCAATCTTCAAAATAAACATGCATAACCCTTCAAATGAACCTTCATGTCCTTATATATCATCAAGTGCCGCCAACATCAAAATAGAAGCCCAATACATAGGTCGGCCTTCAAGTAATTCTATTTCTTCATTAACC
Source organism: Taxus chinensis (assembly GCA_019776745.2). NCBI lineage: Eukaryota > Viridiplantae > Streptophyta > Pinopsida > Cupressales > Taxaceae > Taxus > Taxus chinensis. The sequence goes on along the minus strand of CM034146.1, from coordinate 110,950 downwards.
TCTATGTAGGTTCTCTAATCAAGGCCGACCCATAAAGATTAGAGTCTCTGAACCAAATATGAGGTCTTATGTGCAACTCGCTGTTAAAAGTATTTAAAAATACTTTTACTCCATTACATCAATGTAATATCCCTTTCAAGGGATGAAACTGAAAAAAGAGGAACCACACAAACCCAATTGTAGTAAATTCTGATTTTTATAGCAGTAGCTGTAATATTTTTTAAAACCTAGTAGCGAACTGTATAGGGACTTAAATGCACCATAAAACCATGCACAACACCTTGCAATTACTTCTAAATAATCATTTCAATTATGACAACCAATATCCATCCAATTTACAACAAAGAAATGGAGAAAACTAATGATGATACAATGTTGTAATTAAATTTGTGACAACATGGTAAAATTTGTGACAACAACGTGGCAACCACAAACAAAAGCTGAAAACAATAGATAAACTCCTCCAAAAATAGCGAAATTATGGATTCTATCCTTATAAATTATGGAGAATCAGAATATTAAAGAATATATGAATTATGTGCCCTAGAAGGCACCAAACGACCACCAAACCCTAGTCAATCCCCTAGGGAAGAGCTCCAAAAATCATGCAAAGATTTTGTAATCTTTCTTCTTAATGTCCTTGATCCAAATCAGCAAGCAAGTCTTCAAGAGATGTCTTCAATCCACCAACATCAAGAGTTTTCATTTTCCTCGAAGCCACAAGGAAGGTTTTCGTCCTCCTTGGATGCCACACAAGAGGGATTTCGTCTTCAAGTGGAATGGTATTGAGCAACCAGCCCAACAAACCAAGTGTAAGTATAAAAATGTGCCAAAGATGATCTCCAAATGAGTTCATACAACCTCTTTTATACTCCTTTAGCGTCATAGGCCAAATAGGTGAGGACTAACCTCTAAGCTCACTTTAATTTTTAATTCTTTGTTGGGAAAATCCCATGCCCAGCCAACCTGCCTGGAGGAGGTCAACATTAAAGAAAAACATTAAAAATAATAAAAGAAATAAAAAACAAAGCTCACTTACTTCCCTTGTTCACTTAATCTTCTTGGCCATGGGAAGAGAATGGCAAGAAGTCTTCTTTTGGCCTCAATTCAAAAAAAGGGACATTACAATCAAGTAGAATTCATCAAACAAATACATAATGGTAACTAGAAGAAATATGAATGCAATTCTCATTATGTCCCATTTAAGGGACTGTAATATCCCCCTTTGGGGTATTATCCAAATATGCAAATTAATTTATTGAATCAACTCTAAAAGGACTAAACCTTCCTAGCTTGACCTCAAATAATCCAATGTTAGCTTCAATACAACCTAAATAGGGTTGGAGTGAGCCCAGGTGGTGGATTAGATGGGAGAACCGGTTAGGAAATTAATCACTTCAAATCTCAAATTAATTACAACAATAATTAATTAATAAATGCACTAGACTGTTGCAAACTTAAAAAATTAATAACTCCTTCACTGTCCAATATTTCTCTATCAAACCAAAGCCAAAAGATTCTTAATATTTTCAGCTTTCCAACAATCTATAGATCACAATTTTTGGATAAGTAGAAGGCATACAAATCAACCCACGAAATCTAAAACTATGTTGATAAAACCCTGGCACAATAATTAAATATTGCTCACAAACAGCTGAAACTTGGAAAATTCATAACTTTCTCAATACTTCGTCTTTTGCTGTGAAGTAAAGTGCAAACTAATCTATAATTCAAGAGTTTTCCAAAGAACTAAAGATCTGAATTTTTATCCCACCGAAAACCCTCCAAAACAGCCCCCAAAATCCTAAACCCAGTCACTAGGGTTAACATAAAATACGTAAATTATTTTCAGCTTTTAGAAATCTTCAAAAACATCCCACAATGACTGCCCACACTTAGAAAATTAGGACAACTCAGATCAAATTACAAATATCGCTTATTCACCCTTAAAACATGTCAAAAGATGCTCAAATCAAGTCGCCATAATTAGAATAAAACCAACAATAACCAATAGATTATAAAGCACCATAAAACCCTTCACAATATTCAATAACATGAAGATTTTACTCTCAATAAAATGCGCCAATACTCTAAACAAGTCGCCAAAGCTAGAAAAGGAATCACCAAGTAGATTTGCAAATCTCATGAAAATACTTCAATTGAATATCAAACCAGCACAATAACTCCCACGGAAGAGAGAGAACATTAATGGACATGCATCCTAGTGTCCCCGAGATTTCACCCTGAAATCTAGGACTACCCCTTTTTAAAAAAATCATTTTTTTTAAAATAACGGGTCTTTTTGGGTTTTTATTGCCAGAAGATGTCTCTATTACGTTAAAATATTCCCAGTGAATCATATGAACCAATTTCAAAAAATACACAGATGTTGAAACTCATTTTATCCCTCTGTCAAGTTTTGTCTCCAGGGAATTTATATTTAATTATTTATTAAATAACTAAAGCCCTGTTTGAAGTAAATTATGCTCCGGTTGAATCTTGTTGAAATTTTGCATGCCAGTATTCACACATCTCAATAGGATTTTCACCATGAATGAATTCAGAGCATTGTCTACAACTTCTGGCAACGTTTTTCGTTTTTATTTATTACTTTTGCGTTTGTTCTCTAGTTTTCTCAGTTGTCTGTCTTTTAAATTCCACTTGATCCATTCTTTGTTCTGTATAGTCTGTTTAATTGTTTGGAGCATCTAGAGATCATTTATGGCCTCAGCAATGGAAGAAGTCAATCTTAGAAGGCAAACTTCTGACCAAAAAAATGAATTTAAGCAGAAAAAACCTCTCTTAGGCAAGTCACACTTTTTGGGATAAATAGATCTAAGCTGCAGTGGGAATTTTGGCAGTGCCAGGCAGACGAGAATTTCTTACCTGCCTTGCAGGGTAAGAATTCTCATTATGAAAGTCAAATCACTTAAGTGGAAGAGGGGATTTTTGGAGCTGCAGTGCAGGGTGGAAATTTCCATCAAATTGACTTCCTATTTTTAGCATCAACCCCTACCAAAAAGTGAGCCCCACCTTGGCATTAAACAATGCATTTAATGATATTTATTAATGGCTTTTTAAGGGATATGGTTCTTTAGCGATTCTTGAGAGATAGTGTTTCTGCCACCACTTTCAGGTCATTCCTTCCAAGATCTCCCTCTCTGATTCCCTAGTTAGGCCCACGGTTTTGTATGGTTCGGAAGTTTGGAGTCCCTCTCTTTTGGACTCTAATTGGGCTACTATCGAGCGCATCCAGATCCTCATGCTCAGACACATTATCAAGTGCAAAGAATTTGTTCCTCATAACATTGTCCTCACTGAGTTTGGGGCTCGCCGTTTTCAGTTGGAGACCATCTTCAGCCTTGTGTTGTTGCACCGTATTTGAGGGTATTCTAGTTCTTCTACTGACAAGGACAGGTACACTTATCTTGCCTATTGCTCCTCTGAGACTATTGCTTCCTCAGATCACAGTAGACGTTCTCATTGTTGGTATGCCTGCATTTCACACCTCTTCGAGTCCATTGGCATCCAGATGGACCATCTCCCACCCTTCAGCTATTCTCTGGATGCTCCTGCCCCCCTGCTACCAAACCAACATGATCTTCATAGGATAATCGGAGATGATATCTACAGACAGTTCATCCAGCACACATGGACCAACCGCCCGGGGGGGTTACGTCTGAAGATATCATTCTATGCGGCACACTTTCTCGAGATTCGTGATGGGGTCATCTTCAGACCCATGTACATTTCCCAGCATTGGTTGCAGGTCCTTCGTATCTCTCTGGGTTAGTTTTGAGTGGGCTCACATCAACTCCGTATTGAGACTGACCACCACTTAGACCACTTGGAGCGAACTTGCCTGCTTTACTCTCTCTAAGAGGTTGAAACCGAAGAACACTTCATTTTCAGATGTCCTGTTTACTATGAGATTCGTGGGCGATTCCATTGCATGTTCTGCGAGCTTCCTTCACAACTTTCTTTAGATATTATGATCAGAGATGTCTTGCCCTCTACCTTTAGGAGGCCATTAAGCTTCGGGACTGGCTCCTCCATCCTCCCCCCTGACGGATGGCTACTAGGCTGATCACTTCCTTCTTCCTGTTGCTCTCTCCGGTGAGGGGTGCTAAGCGGCATTTGGTCACATGTTTGGATTCTCAGCCTAGGTCCGTCTAGTCCTATGACTCCGTTTCTTCCACCCGTGGCTCCTTATCTCAGGCATGTCCCATGGCACCTCCACATCGACAGCGTTCCACCGGGCCTACTTTAAAGCATCGCCTTCCTCCCGATCGTCAGCTCCCCAGGCATTCCACAGTCTCTGCTTCTTGTCATCGGCGCACTGCGAGTTACTCCCATCCGGCCTCAGGTGTTAGGTGATGTTGTTGGGATGTTGCTCCTTCCGCTCCCTCCCCAAACTATCATCTCTCTCTTCTTCATTTCTGGCCTCTCGGCCTCTATTGTTTCCTTATCCTCCTCTCCTTCTCTCATTGTATTTAGGGTGACCCGTTTGGGTCCTCTTGCTGGGTTTGTTTTGCTTTGTACTCTTCAATCCCATTGACCTACTTTTGTGGTCATGTGTTGGACATTAATAACATTATCTTATCTTATCTTATCTTGGTCTTGCTTAAGTTCAGAATTTCACTCAGATTGGAATATGAGACCCACCTTGCAATCAAATGGAAAATCTCAGCATCTCAACTCGGTCTCAGTCTATCTGAGAGGTGTATGAATGCACCAGGCTTGATTTGAACTCCAGGGAGTTGAAGTGATTTGATGATCCCACCAGCTCGTGCAATGAGCCAACCGAGCTATTCCTTGGCTCGTCGAGTTATGCATACGAGAGAGAAGTCGAGCTATGTTGTGTAATGCTGGCTATTTCTCAAAGGAAGACCAAGCTACTGACCGAGCCCATCCTTATGCAGATATCGAGTTATCTTCTAAAGCTCCAACATGGTTTTATGATGCATCGAGTTGATCCAGTCCTACCAAGCTCGCGTATTATGTGGAGAAAGCTAATTGATTCGATGACTAGTCATTATAATGTAATAAGCTTTTGAACATTAAGCTAAATTTTTTTAACCATGATGGCCGAGTTGTTGGAACTCTTTTGAGAAGCAGATCGAGCCATTCTCACACACCCCGGAGCACCAAACTAATTGTGTTACAGGTTGAGCTATGCATGACAGAGGTACCGAGTTATTTGCACCCAAGATTTACGTGGGCCGAGACATTCAAAGAGGGACTGAGTTATTACATTGAAAGGTTAGCGAGTTCAGAGTGGAAGCATCAAGTTAAGAGAACAAGAACAATTCATTCGGATGATGAAGGTCGAGTCGATTTCTAACTGTAAATAGGGTCAAATTGTGCGGTGGAGTGGCCGAGCTATTGAGTTGTTTGATAGAAATGAAGGGGCAGGCTAGCGTCGAGTTATGTTAGATCAAGCCCTGAATCAAGTTCATCACCGAGCCCACGCTATAAAAAAAGGAAGCCATGACGGCCGAGTTGCTGGAACTCCTTTGAGAAGCAGATCGAGCCATTCTCACATGCCCCAGAGCGCCAAATTAATTGTGTTACAGGTCGAGCTATGCATTACAAAGGTACTGAATTATTTGCACCCAGGATTTACATAGCCCAAGACATTCAAAGAGGGACTGAGCTATTACATTGATATGTTAGCGAGTTTGGAGTGGAAGCATCAAGCTAAGAGAACAAGAACAATTCATTCTGATGATGTAGGTCGAGTCGATTTCTAACTGCAAATAGGGTTGAACTGTGCGGTGGAGTGGTCGAGCCATTGAGCTGTTTGATAGAAATGAAGGGGTGGGCTAGCGTCGAGTTATGTTAGATCGAGCCCTGAATCAAGTCCATCACCGAGCCCATGCTCTAAACAAAGGAAGCCAAGCCATCGTCGTTCAATGTAGAGGAAGCCAAGCCATCGTTGTTTTCAACAAGTCAGGCCCCTGGCAGAGTTCAAGGAACGAGTTAACCATGATGGGCGAGCTCGAGCATCTAAGTCGACATACAGAAAGGACCTCATTGGCCAAATGTGCAATGGACCCAGCTAAAAGCCAGGCCAAGTCGGTTATGTTACTGATAGGAAGGAATAGAGCGGAACATTTGATTGAACAACGAGCCCAAAGCTTTGATCAGAGTAAACATGGAAGTCAAGGTTGGCTCGGGAAGGTGAGTTTTGCCTTGTCATCAAATGACTCGGAGTAGCTCGCGGGCAATGCGGAAAAATTGAACCTAAACGTCTCTTGGGACATTCGTGTGCCAAATGGTCGATTTCGCCGAGTAAAGGAATGCGAGAGTCGTGTGGAGAAGGTAGAAGATTGCAGCCCGCGTGAAATCGGGTTAGGCGGGACAAGGAATGTCGAAATGCCCGCAAGCGAGTGGAATGCAGCGATGGTGGGTTTGACTGGCCCATGTTGCCCAAGGACATCTGGGCCTCCAAAAGGCGAGATGGCCGCAAAGTGTGAGTTTGCGGCAAGGGCGGAGAAAATTGGCCCGAGCGGCCTTGGAACATTCGGGCCAAAAAGGTCCGACTTCACTGATGGGCGAGGCGTGTAGGAGTGAGACTGGTTAACGGCTTGATCAGGTCAAAATTGGGGCTCGGGAACCTTGCGAGCACGACGGTGTTGGGAGCCCTAAGCACGGGCGAGTCGAGTCAAAGTGGCCCGAATGGCCCAAGTGAACAAGCGTGGCTCAAGCCTAGAAGATCCGAGATCGCCGAAATGGATGAGGGGACACAAGGAGGATGAAGTTCCCATCGAGTGGGGATCACCCGGGGTTCAAGAAATCTAACTCGGGGGTCAATGCAATGAGTTGAGTGGTGCCGAGTTGTCAAGATCGGTCGGCAGTTTGAAGTCAACTCAGCGCTGAGGTATTTGATCACCAGGAGCTCGTGGTTCAAGGGAAGAACTACTAAAGGCAGGAAGGAACCCACTAATCAATGTGGATGGTGTCAGGTTAGGGGAGTGACTCAGCGAGTCAGCATAGGAATCTGCGAGGATAGAAGGGAAGAGCCAGCTCGGCCGAGTTGGCCGAGTTGACTAAGCATAAAGCATTTAAAACAATACCCCCTTCCTACACAAAAGCAACCAAACCAAGATGATAGAAATATAAATGGGCCCCACTTATTTTTAATGACCAAATCATTTCAAATCAGGTAAAAAAATTTAGAAAGGGAGGATAAATATTTAAAATATCTTTTCAACCAAAATAATTAATTGTCATTGCCGTAAAGATCAAGGCAAACCTAGCAAATACCAAACAGTTGCAATCACTCAGAAAGGCATAACTGGAGAAATTCTTGACAGAATCACGCAAAATTGGTCTCGTTGGAATTTTGGTTCCGAGACCTTTGCACAAAAATCGAGAAATCCATAAATTGATGAAGATTCGGGGGTGATTTTTAAGGAAGACGGGGCAGATTCAAAACAGTGATTTTATTGGTGGTTAGGAGTGCAATGAGGAGGCACAGTCGTCATTTTTTCGTTGCTGCAGGTTATGGGACAACATGCTGAGCCTTTTGCAAGAAAAATACAATCAACTACACTCATTTATTGTATCTTGCAAGTGGTTGAAAAGACAATTTCGGGGTTGCTTCTCTCTCTCTTCTCAATTCTATAAATTGTAATCTTGGGCTCATTTGTAAACAAGTTGGTCATTTTTCTCCTGCCCCCTCTCTCTTTCTTCTCTGCTAGAGTTGAATGTGGAGCTTAAGCCTCCTTCCCAAGTTTTGTAATGGCATTTTCTTGCCTCTGGCCCACTGATGTTGTACTATGTAAACTCATGGAGCAATAAACTGTGTTTTTGTGATGCATTTGTCCATCCTTTGCATATTTTATTGTCTCTTCTTGCCTCTCTTCATTGTAGGGTATACCATGCATATTCTGATGTTTATTGCAGGTTTGTGGGAGTTGTGTTTAATGGGTATGAAATGGTGTTCTGTGTGAATTCATATTCTGTGGTGCACCTTGTCCACCCTCTCGATTGCTCACCTCTCTCCATTTCAGGCAGTTGGACTGTGATTAACAACCTCCTTTTTTGGTTTATCACCGTTGTTAGTGTAGGTTTATTTCCATGCATTCTCTCTTCCTGGTCCCTTGGAAGGTTAGATTAGAGTAAGTTTGCTTACCTGCATTAAGAGTAGATTGTGGCAGGTAGTTTAGGAGCAGGAACCAACCTTCTCTAGAGGGTCATCTCAAGCCTGCAAGTCCCACAACTTGAGAGATGATCCAATGTTACACAAATTACATCAAATGCCCCACTCACCATTCAGGGCATTCGGGGGTGTTGTAATTTCGTGATAACAATTACTTTTAGACACTTAAGTTATATTATTAATTTATTACACTTTATTTAAAAAGGGGACATGACAGGCCTCCCCTCCCAAACTTGTTTGCCCTCAAGCAATTGCAAGCTCACTCTTCAAATCCTTTATGTTGAACCTTTCTTTGAATACCAGGATCCCAAATCAATCTCAGGAGCTCCTCACCATGCCTTTGTTACACCACTCTGATACAACTGGAAAAGTCTCTATGAACTGTAGACTCAGAACTCCCATAACCTAGATCCCATATCATCCTTGGAAATTGGTGTGACAACTGCCCCAATTTTTGAACTGATATGTTTCTTGGATCACTACATTGCTCATATAATCTAAACTGACATCATAGGAATGGTCTTAGTGCTTACCTCCTTTGGCTGAAGTAGAAGCTTTTGATGGATTTGTCTTAACACCACCAATCTTGTCAAGTGCCTTTCTATACTTGTTATGTAAGTCCATTTCATATGGTAATTACTCAACCTTGGGAGGAGTGATAGGTGCTTCTTGGGCAGAAACCACTTCAACCTTGGACACTTGGCATTTAACATCTAAAGCGTGTTCTTCTTCTTCTTGCTTCTTCTCCATTTGACACTAACTCAATGTAATGAACTAGCCCTTTGCCAAGGCAATGATGACTCGGTGTCCATGGGTCTTTGCAAGTGAAACATAATTTTTTCCTCCTTAGCTCATTCCTTGTTTTCACTTCTTTGTTTGTCTTTGGTAGCTCCTTTCACTGCACATTACCTTGATGAAATGGCCTTCTTTGATGTTTGTATGGGGCTGTCCTTGATTGCCCAAAAGATGAAGTCCTAGGCTACCCAAAAGAAGATGCCCTTTGTTGTCCTAAAGGAAAAAATGTGCCCTTAAGGGCTGTTGTATCTAGATCAAAAGCCTTTTTGATGGCTTTTTGGAGCGAACATGTAATGTCCATTTATAGGGTTGGAATTGAAAAACAAGGAAATAACACAAACCCCAAACTGATTTAAATCTGATTTTAGACCAGCAAACTGAAAACTTAGATCAGTGCAGTACAATAGTTTGATTTTTGGAACAACAGCTTGTCAACAGCAAGAATTCACCCAAATATCACCCTAAAACTCATCCACAATATTTATAAACCTTTTAAAAACACTTTAGGACACTTTTCACCACGAAAACCAATCTCAAACACAACTGGAAATTACTTTATCAACAACAGAAATACAGCTAAGAGAAATAATCAAAATGAAGGTCTCCAAACCCCAACAATGGCAAAATATGAAAGATTTCAGCCTTATAAATTATATCAAATCTAAATATCAAATAATAATTGAGTTCCATGCCCTAGAAGGCACTTAAATTGACTCCAACCCTAGTCATTCCCTACGAGAGGGACTCCAAACCATGCAAAGGCTCTTGATAGGTCTTCTCCTTGATTCCCTAGATACAAACCAACAAGAGGATCTTCAGTATTTCTCTTCACACCACAAATTATGGAGAGTTTTCATTCTTCAATATGCCACAAGGAAGGTTACCATCCTCCTTGGATACCACACTATGGATTTTCGCCCTTAGTGGACTTGAAGATAAAGAAATCATCCCTAGAGTCCAAATTGATAAGTATATATGCCAAAAAGTGATGTGCCAATGAGCCAATGGACTCTTATACCCTTTAGTTGGCGCCAAGAGTCATAAGGGTTAATGAACGACTTCTTAAGCTTGCTTTATCTTCTATTTCCGTGTTGGAAACTTTCCAACCTTGCCGACCTCATAAAGAGCTTACTTTATCTTTTAATTTCATGTTGGGAGCACTAGAACCCAGTCGACCTGCCTTGAAAGGAAAAACACAAAATAAAAAACATAAATATGAATAAAGAAACTAAAATATAATTCAAGTTCTTCCCTTGTTCAACTTCTTCTTGCCCACAGAAAGGAAGATGAGCAAGAAGCCTTCAATTTATATTATTTTGAAAAAGGACATTACAGAATAAGGGTTGAAAGCCTTGACCAAGCCTTTGAGTGAATCAGCCAAACCTTCAACAAATAAGACCATAAGCCTCCTTTCGAATACATTTGGTACCATCACTGAAACTCTATAAAATTCAGCCACATAATCATCCACGAAATTATTTTGTTTCAGCTGTGCTAACTCCCTAAAATGAATCTCTAGATCAGCCCTATCAAACCTCTCAATAAACCTCATGTTGAACTCGTCATAAGAGTTGATGCAGTTGTGCCCTTGGGTGATCAATCTATGGTACCACCATTCATGTGTCGTGCCCTCAAGATGTAAAGTAGGAAACTTGATGGCTTCATCTTCCATCATAGGCCAAAGAGAAAGGTATGTATCCACCCTTTGGATCCAAGCTCGAGCTATGCTCTTAATAAATTCATCATATGTAGAAAGTGTGAGCTTTCCCAAAACTTGTTGAAGATCCCTCTAATTATTTTGAGCTCTAGGATCAACCCTTGGTCCTCTTTAGCTACATGAAATTAGTGAGGGATGTTTCTCCCTTGATCTCCTTTGGAAGAGTCCTATACTCTACATAATTGGCAACAATATCATCCATCATTGAATGTTGCGTCTCCACCTCAAGTATGAATTCCTCTCTACGAAGTAAGTTAGTCTAAAAGGGCCTATGTAGGAGAAGGGTGGTTGTTGGCTCCTAAAGTACTTCCCTCACCATTGGGAGGTTGGGATGCATTAATCCCCTACATGGTGTGAACCATCTCAACCATCATATCTACCATACACTATTGATTTTGAACTAATCTCTCAAATCTAACGCAATTTGCATCTGGATCATCCATATTATTATGCCATAGTTGCTCAAATTCTTCTATTTGTTGCTCTGGACATTTTCTTCTCTCTTTAGTAATACCTAAGTTCTCTTTCGCTACCCTGCATCTATAAGAGCCCACAAACAACTCAATCCCCACAGCTGGCAAGGAGATCACTTTGATACCACATCTCTTTGGTAATATCCCTTATATCCCTGTAATATCCCTTATAGGACAGATCTATAAAATTTTGGTTTTTCCTTAAAACCCTTGTGACAAAAACACTGAAAACTGATTTTTAATTCACAACCACAAATCAATTCGTAAAAATAGAAAACACCTTGATAAATATCTAGAAATGGAAATTTCGCTTAACCCAAGTACAATGAACCAACAAACAACAATTCTGGAATTTATTTAATTTATTTTTTCAAATGAAAATAAGAAACAAGTACAGCTGACCGTATGGGTAAAAATATAGTAAATGAATGGCTCCATCTGGCTGCAAATGGTGCCTTCGGGCAAATCATGACTTGGTGTAAACCTTCGTAGCCACTGCATCTCAAATTGCAGTTGTAATGGCTTCCAAAGGGGGTCGTCTAACTCCTCAAGGTGTTCACCCAGCCCTAGGAGGGATCCAAAATTCTCCACCAGCCCACCTACATTGGTGGCTGCCGTAGCTATAAAAATAAGGAAAACTACCTTTAAGGTGTGTGTCATGTCCCCTTTTTAAATAAAGTATAATAAATTAATAATATAACTTAAGTGTCAAAAAGTAACTTTATAAAAGATACTTATGTTTTATTATTATAAAAATTAGTTTTTGATAAAATTTTATTATTATAAAAAGTTACTTTTTGATAAAACAATATCAATGAGGAAATAGAGAAGGGAAAGTTGCTTTTGGGACTCTTTCATCGTGGAACATGACATGAAAAATTATAAAAGAAGAGTGTGGGGGTCATTTGAGAGGATCTTTGGCCATAATATCATTTAGATTGGGTGTTTGAGCTACTACACCAACATTTCCGCAATTTGAGGATGGAAACCCTCCATTACAACAAGGTTAGAAGATGAAAACGCTCATAATCTGCAGATTTGAGGACGAAAAACCCTCCAAATCTTTAAAGGGGGCTCCACTTCAGGGGTTACATTTGTGCTTCATCTTTAGACCTGACTTAGCAGCTAGGGCATTAACTAGGGCACACTTTATGGTAGTGTTCAGAGATTTGACAGCTAGGGCACACTGTCGTGTCCCCTTTTTAAATGAAGTATAATAAATTAATAATAATAACGGAATATACAAGAGGGTTTCCATCCTCTAATGCAAAGGTTGGAGCAGCGGCTTGAACTCTTAATGAAAATTATGATAACGACCAAATATCCTCTCAAATGCCCCCCACACTCTTATTTTTTAACTTTTCATGTCACATTACATGGTAAAAGAGTTCCAAAAGCAACTTTCACTTTTCTATTTCTTCATTCATAGTGTTTTATCAAAAAGTAACTTTTCATAATGATAAAATTTTATCAAAAGTTATTTTTTATAATTAAAAAACAAAAGTGTCTTTTATAAAGTTACTTTTCGACACTTAAGTTATATTATTAATTTATTATATTTTATTTTAAAAGGGGACATGACATATAAGTAATTTCAGCGAATGTTTTTTTCAAAAATTTGTTGATTGGCTAATCTAAAATTTGGACAATTTGTCAAAAATTGGTGAATTGATAAAAAAAATAGCCCTTATAAATATTATGGTTAACATTTGATGCGGAGTATTACCATGATACCATGAGATGATCAAAGTTTCAGATCCTCCTAAATAATCGTACACATAGTTTTCTCAAATCAAGTCTACAATAAAAACGCAGGGCTACTGTTGGCTAGATTTTCTGCATAGCATCAAACCTAGACAGTCATGAGATAAATCTCCCTTATTTAACCGGTGAGGCTCCTGTATCAGATTTGTCAATAAAAACGTGTTATTATCTATCAGGGGTTTTACTGTAACCACTTAGTTCATGAATCATAACTAAGAAGTATTGCAGCAAGTAAGCAGCTGTTTAGAAAGGAAAGTTATAGAAGAAGGAAGTAAAGGAAATACAGAGAAGAAATGGGGAAGATGTGCATCCCAATTAGTAGATAGCAGAGCTAATTGCATGCACATAGAAGAAACTTAATAGATATGAACACACAGAATTATAAAACAAAGACAACTCTAGATCCAGATCTATAATAACACAAAGTTTACTTAAGAGATCTAAGATTTAAAAGCAAGAAACACAGTACACCGTGACACAAAGTTCTCCGAAAACCTACTCCTTTGTATTCCTTTGCTCCAAGTTGCTCTCAAGGGTTCAACACAAAGTTTAGAACACAGGATTGCTGCTTACCAATTCTGATCGATCATTAACCCGGAGGTTCTTCTCCTACTTATAGAATGTAGGAGGGAAAGTACAAATGGAAAACTCAAACTGAACTGAAACATAAACAAATAAAGATGACATTTGGCAATCATCCTCAACTATCTTCTCCTTAAGTGACATATGTATCACTTAACTAATAGAATGGTTCCACATGACTTTAAGTAATGGTTGCAAAACCAATAACTTAGAAGTTTTACAATTTCATCCGGGAACATAGAAAATAGAAGAAAAAAAAATAGAAGAAGTCATGCCAGCTGTAACTTTTATATCTTCTTCTTGTTCTGATATCGGATATACTTGTCGAACATGTAATTCAACATCCTTCCATCTGTTTTAGCCACTGCTTCTTTCTCTATCCTAAACTGCAACAACCCTTCATTCAACACTTTGATGCACGCTTCCACATCTTCCAAGCTCGGCCCAAACCTTGCAATGTCCGCCTACAGCGCCACCAGTCTACTGATAGAATTCATCGTGAAAGGCTTGGTAGCTTTATCAATTCTCTTTTGTACCATCAGAAGAGAACCTTCCAGGGAATTAGGAACCTTAGTTGAGACGATCCGGACGTATGAAGTAACACCTCCGTCCACTCTTTCCTCAGTGAAAGAAATGACACTGTCTGGTAAATCTGATATCCTACTCTCAAGTGCCTGCATCCTCTTCAGCAAGACTCTGCAAATTTCCAAACGGAAAGATACTGCAAACTCTAGCTGTTTCCCCTTCTCGACTGATCCGTTTGGTACAATCTGTTCCGCAATCAATACATCTTTCGGCAGCTTGTTGATCTCGGCCAAAATATTCAGGTTACTCTCTGCAACTGTATTCATGCCTTCTATGTTTGCCATCAGTTGCTTTAGTTGATTTCCTGCATCGTTCATAACCTTTAGGCGGGCTGACACTTCTCCAAGTTGTACAGAAGCTTGAAGAATAATCAAATCCTTCCATTAGTCAATAGCCTTTACTTAATTGCTTGCGTCCTCCATTTCCTGCATAAGATGATCACTCACTTGCTCTGAAATGGGTTGAATGGAAAGTTTAACAACCTTGGCTATGATCTCACATAATTGAGATACTTGCTTCTGCAGCTCTTCTTTCTCCGCTTTTTCACTGTCAAGCCTAAGGAATAAAGCATCAATCAATGTCTGCATGTCCTGCTTCAATCCTTTAGTGGTGGGCTTGACCGAGGGGTACTTTGGTCACTATCACATCTTCCGCCGTGAGCTCCTCCTCTATCTTTCCTTCTGCCGGAATTGATATCTCAGCAAACTTCTCTCCCGAATTCTCGATGATACACCTAGAAGTTGCTTTGACAACTTTAGGCCTTTTGTCTCTTTCGCCAAGATTCTGGAGTAGCTGCAAGTCGTGCTCCTCTAAGTTCATCTCCATTCTTGCTTCTGGAACCAACTGCGAAGCCAACCATTCCGAGAAGTTACTTCTCGGAGAATGAGAAGTCGCTGAGTGTACTACCATCTTCCGCTCTGCATCCTCTACGTCAGAAAGTGCTACAGTGTTATGGCTGCCATCTTCTGAGTCATCCAAGGACAAATCTCTTTTGAATTCCGCCATCTACAGCTTCAACGTATCCTCTAGAACATGCGCTGAACGAAGTGGCTGAGGGGAGAAGATGAATGTCACTGGAGGCATGGAAGCATCCTGTTGCTGCGGTGTAATAGTTGGTGAAGTACTGGGTGTTGGAGAAGTTGGAGTCAAAATTATGGTCGTAGAAGTGATCTTCTCTTTCTCTTGAGATCTTCTGTGTACTTTCAACTTCTCGGACCTTCTGCTGCTTTCTCCTTCATGCTTTCACTTGAGGGAATCTCCTGCGCCGAAGTTACTCGTGACTTGATTCATCAATGCTTCATCAAGGAAATATCCCTTCGTCAGCAACCAGTTTGAAGTATTCACCAACACAGCTCCTGACCTTTCTTCAATTATGTTGCAGCCTCCTATGTTATTCTGCAGTATGGCTTTATCTCCTCCCATTTGATGGTAAGTGTCAAGTACCACATTCCCATCATCTTTAAGATCTGCAGGTATCCGCGCTAGTCCAAAGTCGAACACTTGCTTTGCTGATAGCCAGCTGAAATCTCTCTTTCTAACCTCGTACTCACTTTTGCACTCATCCATAAATTTTCTAATGAAGGCACATGTGCGTACTCCTGGGAGATTGTCTTCCTCCAAATAGATCGAAGTTCAGCCGTGCAAGGAAGAACTCTTGCTCATACTCGAATAACATTTGCGCCTCCATCCATCGAGCTCTATAAATGCTAATGCAGCTGTAATATCCCACAGTGATTGGGAAGAAGCCCGTAGACTTGTGCCGCTTTGACTGAAGGTTGTGTAACTCCACAGGTTGCCTGCTCAGCTCTATGGCGATCAATTTATCATTCGGATACCTGAGCATCTTTATTGGTTCTCTAGAAAAGCCCGTAACCCTGAGGTATGTGAAATCTGTAAATTGAATGAATAGACTGCCAATCTTGGACACAGCTTCCCACGCTTCCTTGCTTACCCTGTTGGCCTTCAAATCTTTGTCTAGCCTGCAGATGAAATCGTAGAAGAAGTCATCGTTGATCACTTTGAAGTCTTTCTTGCATGCAGGTGCAGTAAGCTGCGGGTATCACTCGAAAATGGGGTCCTTGGAAAGAACACCACATCTATCCAGCTTGGAAAAGACACCTTGTGAAGCTGCAACATACACCAAATATGAAGTCATCTTGAAGCTGAAAGTACGCTTCACATTCCGGAGTTGCTCACCGATGTTGTTGCTAATAATTTCCGACCAATTGATTATAGAATCAACCTTGTTAATTTCAATGGTCCTGATGAAAGCATACATCCATGTACGGAAAGTGTAGGCATTCGCTTCGCCATTCATCCTGCATAGCAATTTGACGACATCATCTACCACCTGCACCAAATTGGACCGCGGAAGAGTTCTCGGGAACTTTGAAGGAGATCTAGGCTTCTTCATGTATCGGCTATTCATTATGCTCACGCAATCAACTCTATGCTTCTCCCATCTACTGTCAGCATCCTGAATGCTAATAGAAGTCACCACCTTTCGCACTGGAATCTTCAAACAATAATTGATGAACTCTGCGTCCAAACGAATTATTGTCTTTCCCGAAGCATCATGCATTGATCTGGATGAAGGATGATAAGATCTAGCACACTCCATCACGAACTCTGGCAATTGGGCTATACATGGAAAAGTTGTAGCTCGGATAATTCCACTGCTTTTAATTGCACACATGAGTGAAGTCTTTCCCGCTCTGGATCTATCAATCAAATCGGCAAGAGGTTCCGGGCCTAGATCTGTGTCTCCTATGCCTGTAAGTTTGGAAGCAATGCATGACTCCATCGTGTTTTCTTTTTCATCTCCCTTCGCTATGACTTTGTCTATCTTCGTCTGAATAATTCTTTTTCTTCTTACTTGGCCGGATTTCTTCAAAATTGGTGCAGATCTGGACAATTCTTCATATTCGAATGATATATGCAATGTATTGGACATTGATAAAAGCTCATTTTTCTTTGTAAAGCACTTGTATTGAATTCTTGCAATTTATTCAGACAAAAATGGCCACCGGAGAATGAATAGTGAATTTTAATTGTAAAAATATGCACTTTTCAAGCCCGCTGCCCCAAAATTTGGTGTTTAATTTGTACATAAAGAGAGCATGAATCCTTTCAACAACACCTGAGCACTTGTAACACCTATGCAAACAATTATGCAGACAAAGATCAACCTCCTTCAAAGCATGTGCCAAATCTGGATGTTTTTAGCCTTGTTGTCACCTTGTCTAAGCAAAATCCTTCTTCTAATGGGGGCACACTTTTCCACTTAGTTGCAATTCTTTACCTGTGAATCAAATAATTCACCCATATGGCTGCTCATGCTTATATAACCTTCACAATTCTATAATTAATAATTGCCCTAACAATTAAAGGCAATTAATTAATTAAAAATCATGTTTTTCTCTTTTAAAAATAACATGTTTAAGGACAACCATCCAATAAATTAAATTAATCCAATTTAATTCTTCACACATCACTTCACTTAAGCTTCACAATGTGCCTTGACCATAGCCATTGAAAATAGAAATTAATTTAATGTTTTAATGCCTTTAAAAACATTAAATAACTCCTAAATGGGGCGCACTTTTTGAGAGGAAGGGGGCAGCCACTAAATAAATTAAATTTAATGCATTTAATTCATTTCTTTTATTCCCTCTTTGACTTGTTGACTTCCTCCAAGCTTGGGCGCACTTTTTGAAAGGATAGATTAATTAAAATAATCACTTTAAGTCATCCATCATCTCACCAAAGGGGGCACACTTTTTTGCACATATAATTCTATTTTTAGGAATTTTTCCACAATGGGATTCTTTACCCTGCAAGGCAGACATCAAAATCCCATGATCCACTTAAGTGATTTGACTTTGACAATGAGATTATTTACTCTGCAAGGCAGGCACTAAAATCTCGTGATTTCACTTAAGTCACTTTCCTTTTATTTTATCATGGGAATTTTCACCTTGCAAGGCAGGTAATAAATTCCCGTCTGCCTGTGGCCTCTAACTTTCCCACTGCAGCTTAAGTGAATTTTACAACACGGGAAAAAGTACCCTGCTAGGCAAGTGTAAAATTCCCACCCTGCTTGCGGCTTCTATTTTTCCCATTGCAGCTTAAATCCTTTATTTTCCAAAAATGCGCCCATCCTCGTAGGGGCTTTTCCGTGCACGACTTCGCTTTTTTCCGGTGATCCAGACCTCCGATGGCGACTTCCTTCGGGCATAATGTGCGTATATGTTTTCCAGCTGCTCTAGGCCAAAAATTAGGCTTACCCGACAAAGGAATTGTTCTAGAGAAATTTCACAGAAAACAAAACGGGACAACATAAAAACACGAAAAATTGCCAAAAGTCACAAATAAAGCTCAAAACTTATTCCAAGTTAAAACCTTTCTGATACATAAGAGTAATGACATATTCGATCATAACAGAGTTAAAACGGAGCGCAAATAGCTTCATACGGGGCTCAAAATAATTAAATACAAATTTCCCACAGACAAATCCCGACAACAGAATATAACAACTTTGGGCATCTGGGTATTTAGCGAAAAAAGGCTAATATGGCTCTTTGGGATTATCTTGACGCAATACAAGAACTTTCAGGCAATAAAAACACAAAACGACCCATTATTTTAAAAGTACGAAAATTTTTCAGATAGAGTAGTCGCAGATTTCAGGATGAAATCTGGGTGACACCAGCGACAAACAATGTCTACAGAACAGTAGCTATAAGGCATCCAATTTTTACATTGTGCAGCAATGCATCCTCGATGATTTTACTCAAATCCAACATGAAAATATTTATAATTTCTCAATGGAATGGAACGGTGCTCAAGTGGTAAATAGCCTCGGAGCTTTCGCAAGGAAACACGTGCTCAAATGTAACAGGCATCATAGATAATTAAAGTTATAAGTAAGTAAATACCATCCAAAAAACAAGGCCAGGGGCCAGGTGCAAGTCCTACGTAATTTTGGAGTAAGCTGAAAGTCACCCCAAAATTTACCAAATTTTCTGGGTATTGTAAATTTACTTATAGATTAAGAAATCATTTAAGCATATCATATATTTCTTTTGTAATTCAATGAAAAATATTTTATTGAACTCTCTCCCTTTATTAATCTCTGTTGAATATTTTTTCCATCCGTGAAATTTTATTTGATCTCCCCTTTGCACGTATCGGCTTGAGTTTCACTGAATTTGATTATAGATTTACAAATCATTTAAGCAATGCTTCGTGAAATCAATCTGGTAGCATAAGTAAATGAGAGGTTTGATCATTTACCTGGAGGAGGCTGTTCTCTAACAAAGGGCGAAGACACTGTGCTAAAGTCCCTACATCTCAGCGGAGTTAACACGGAATTTAAAGGCATTGAGCATTTTAAAAGCCTCGAACAAGAAGAAACCCTTGCAATCAAAGCCATTATCGCCATTTTTCCTCGTAAACCCTTATTTGATCTAAGAGTGCCTGGTTCATTTATGTCCGTAAATAAACAATTGGTTTTCCTCAACGGTTCAATAATGAAAGGTGAAATATGCAATAATTTGTGCCCTGTTTCGCTGACGGTGTATTTTTTATAATAATGATAATAATTGGTTTTATAGTCCACAATGTTGGATGACCTCTTTTTGTATTTGCGTTTGTACGTGGCACTTAAGAGGCATACATTCTTATAGGGCTTGAACTTCGTTATATTTATTATAATAATGATAATGATTAGTTTTATAGCCCACAATGTCCGGCGATCTGTTTTTGCGTTAGCAGGTGGCACCTAACTATGCTTCAAATACAAGGCATACATCCCTATAGGATTTGAACTTGGGACCTCTCTTTCAAGAGCACAAGTTCTTCACCATAAGGCAACTCAGGTGTACCATTTAGCAGATAGCAAATGCTTAAAAAGTGGAGTGCTAATGAATGAATCAAAGATTTTAATAAGTGTCATGTGGTGGTTTATTCATGCAGAAAATATTGGAGTCGAATGAAAGAATGGAATGATTTTTATGCCAATAAGCATGTCTTCTATCGGATAAAGGGTTCCCAAACTTGTTTCCCTTAACAAGATCTACATCTGAGGTGAAGGGACAGGTAAGATGCATTACAAATTTACATATACATGTATGCCATGATTGTGCCCCACATACACCTTCATTTGGGTCTTTTAAAGATTCAACTTTGCTTCAGATGTTTTTATGGTCTTGTGACAATTTCAGGCAACAATAGAGACAAATGGAGTGTTGTCATTGTGTAGAAAGAGTAGCTTATCAAAGTCCTCACTAAAGTGACAATGTTTAAGGTGAGCCCAATTTTTTCTTAAAATTGGGGTTATTAGTTTTTATTGATTATAATGTTAGAAACCGAAAAATAAAATATGCAAGACTTAAAATTGATCAATTAAATAATTAAATTATATGCAATGTATATAGGCATTTAATAGCTTATTACAATGAGTTAATGATCATACAAGATCAAACTCTAAGAATGGAGGAGATAATTGAAATAAACTAGTTAACTAAACTAGTAACTAAACACCGAATAGAACTCATGACTGAATTGACACATCAATGACCTAGGAGAAACTATAGGTTACATTGGCACTCTCAAAGGTGTGTTATTGTTTATAACTATCTAATAAATGTTAAGTTAACCACTAAAATTATAATTTAATCATTCATCCCTTAATTGTGTATTGTCTCTAGTGACATGGAGAGGAATTCTTTGAATGCCTCAAAGTTTTCCAATGCAAGTGCCTTTGTGAAAATATTTTCACATTGTTCTATTATCAAGCAAAATTAGAGTTGGATGTGGTGTTATTTGATGTGTTCGTGAATGAAATTTAGTTGTACCTCAATGTGTTTGGTTCTCTCATGGAAGACATGATTGCAATAAAGTTTTATCACATTGTCATTGTCACAATGTTAGACATTAGGTTGCTTTTGTGGAACTCCTGAACCTGCCATAATGCAACACAGCCATATTGCTTCGCAAATAGCTCCTCTTACAGTGTAATATTCGTCTTCAATTGAAGACCATATGTTAGGAACCTGTGTCCTACTCTTCTCTTTGCATTATTAGTGTATTAGTTGTTATGGACACATATGTTGTGTAAGTCATCCCTTGAGCATATTTGAATTATCACACATACATGAGAAGTATTAGTTGTTAGAATAGACTTAGTATTAAGTGTTGACGCTTGATAAAGGCATCCACAAATATTATTGTATTGAGTTTGCTCATAGGAGGTTGTCCCCTCGAAGTGGCATGCGATCTAAATGTTATTTAAGTTATTTCCCAAAGTTCGTTTCATTGTTGATTTATTTTTTGTAGTTCGTAAATCTATGCAGAAGGATCCTCACATCTGGTATCAGAGCTCTTTCTTGGCCTTGTGGCTAGATTTTGGAGAAAAAAATTAGCAATGGTTTTCCAAGAGTTATGCCATTTACAAAAATATTTTCCTTGCATCTGTTTTCTACTTATTCATTACAGGTTCAGATAAGGGTAAATACCCATCCGCATAACTGTGGGAATTACTCGGGCATAAGCCCTCAAACTCATTTTGAGGAGTACCATAGGAACCTCGAAGTAGTTGGCTCATTGAAAAGACCTACTAGTGAAAGGGCAGCGACCCATCTCGATTGACTAGTTTCCACCCGCGAAGTAAACCAAGAGTTGTTCGTGATAACGACCCCATCCAGATTGATTAAGGGGTAAGTCCATGACCAATTTTTTTTGGTGAGTGGTACTCATTCAGACAACATTGGTGGCCAAAGAGAATCATTTAAACACTTAGGTAGCCTAACCGACCAGGGCCCACATCCAACATAACAATTCAGCGGGAAAACAACAAAGTGGTCACAATTGAGAATAGTTGGTAACCACATACTTACAGATAGGTTGTTAGTAGCAACAATAAATCACTAGTTAGTTTTCGAGAAGAGGCAAAAAAAAAATCCATATATTTCCTTTTATAGTTTCATTAACTCTCAAAAGTTCCTAGAACACCTGAAAATCCATTTTGCACATTTCTTTGCTTGAGGTTCCATATCCAAATTCCACTTTTATTAGCCAAAAAATCACAATTTTTATTTTTTAGGGTTTTGTCATAAAATTTTTAGTTTTTCCCCAATTGCATCGAATTTTTCCCAAAGTGTTCCTTTCCATTTTTTGCTCATTTTTCCCTCTTGTAAAAAATTCCCAATTTTTCCATCACGGTTCCGAAATTACCCTTACATTCGTCAATCCTAACCAAAAGGTGTCAAAAAACTCATAAAAGTACATTACCTCTTCCGATTGAGCTCACATTAAAATTTTCTCTTATTGATCATGTCTTGGAACATGTTTTTATATCCCTTGCAAAAAATCACTGGTTATAGTAGCCACCTGTGCAAGCACAAAGATCATAGAGGAAGAAATCACAACATTAAAGTCCTAAGTCACTGAGTTAATCGATATGATGTGTGGACTGAACTAGAAAAATAGCCTTTTTCTCAACAAATTATAGAAAGAGTCTTCTTCAGAGAATAAATTTTCTTCTCCCAACACATCCCGTGGGCCCAAGTTGGACTTTTCAAGATTTAATGGTACAAATCCTATAGGATGGATATATCGAGCTGAGTAATTCTTCAACCTTCACAATACTTATTCTGTAAGCCAAGTCCCAATTTCTTCTATCCAATTGGAGTAAGAAGCACTTCAATGGTACTATTGGTATCTCAAATCGAACGATGGACCAAATTAGAGAACTTTTGCATCCTTACTTATGAGCAGGTTTGGTCCATCGACATTCGATGACTTTATAGGCTCTCTCACCAAACTCTGTCAGACGTGTATTGTTCATGATTACCAGATTGAATTTGAAAAACTAGCTAATCACATTGAAGGGTTTTCAGATGACAACTTCAAGATTTGTTTTATTAGTGGCCTCAAAGATCCATTCTGCTCAGAGGTGAAAATGTTTTGGCCCAACAACATGGTGTACGCCTTGGGCCTGTCTAAGTTAGCATAAGATAAACTCTCAGCACGACGTCGACCTCCCACTTTCCCACCCAAAAAGAACACAACAAACCAATGGCCAACCACAACCACCCTGATTAAGTGCCTTACTGAGGAAAAGATGTGGGCTCGTAAGGAGAAAGGATTATGTTATAACTGTGATGAAAAATGGGTTAAGGATAACAAGTGCATCAAACAAAAACTCTACTTTCTAAATGTGGAATCACTGCTAGAGTAGGACAGCGCGCCCGATCTCTAGGAGTTCCAAGATGTTCTAGAGGAAAAAAACCTGTAACACCCTGATTTTGTAAGTTATCTTGGTGAATATTTTCATACTGTTATAGCTGCTAAAATGAAGGCAAACATGTTAAGATATATTCTGATCTTAAAGGAATGTGTTGCTAACTTGGATTCTTGCATGCTGTAATTTATTGCATAGGACAATAGTTATTGTTGCTTGTGTGTTTGCTGATGTGACGACAAATTGTCGTATACTTGCTAAACTCTCTTTGCTGATTGACATCACACCTTGAATCAATTCCATTGATCCAAAGTATGCTGTGGTCTTCTTGTGATTGCTTTGTCGATTTACTCTTGAACCGAACCGGAGGTTGATATAAATGTGCAGCGCCTGATTGCAGGAATAAGCAGTTGGCACGTAAATGCCAACGATAAAGGTTCGATTCTTGAACCCTGCACTGTCGAACTTAAGACCTCGTGAAGCAGGAAATGTCTGGACACGGGTGGCTTGGGCATGCGAAACAAAGGACGAAACGTCCTGCACAGCATTGACATGAGTGTCAGTTGGAAGACTGGATTGGAGGTTGATTAATGTTAGTGGTTAGAAGGAATTAAATCCTAAGCTAATCCTAAGTTCTACCATACATCCTAAACTACTATCCTAAGTGGATTTTTAAATTATAAAAAAAAAAGGGAAATAAACCTAAGTCCTATTAACCTAAAACTAAACTATGACCTAGGTTGAATAACTAATATACATCCTAAACTAATCCTAACCTAAAGGGGGCGCGCAGACCCTTGGAGGGAAAGGATAAGGATGAAGGGGTGTTTAATGGCATTAAATGGGAGTCCATACGTGGACAGCGCCAGTTTGGCGGGGGCAGGTAAGTGGCAGAGGTATCTAGTTGGACATTGAGCTAAATTTGGTTTAGCATGTGAAATTTGAAATTTGGAGATCGCCAACTCAAGTTGGCAGTGGCGTGGGAAGTCGGGAAAAAGGCAGAGTCTTTAATGCATTAAATTCTCTTGGTCCTCGCGACCAGCTCGCCTTGGAAGGCGTAGGAGGGAAATGTTGATTGTTTATTGTGTCGATTTGGATTTGGTGAAGTTACTCTGCATTTGGTTTTTTTGTTTGGTTCAGTCGAACCAGTTTCTTTGGGTTTATCATTGTTCTTTGGAAAATTGGAGGCTGTTGCTGAGCCTGTAAGAGGAAGGATTGTTGGAAAGCTCGTGTTGTCACCGAGGAAGGAAATATCTTCGGCAAACACAGTTTTCTTCGAATTTTGGAAAAGAAATTACAGGCATGTTAAGCCCTTCTCTTTAAAAATACTTGCTTTGTTTAAACGTCTCATTAAAACAACCCTGCTCTTGGGTTTTGGGTTTATGTGATTGTTGTCATGTTGATACGATTTGAATTTAGTCAATTCTTGCTGTCATTTTTGGAAATGATAGGTAAAATCGTTTCTGGTTGTTATGATTTGATTTGTCTTTGCATGAATTGAGTTGGAATATGAACTTGTTGTATTGGTTGTTGATGGTATTTGGGAATTCGAGATGGGTTTTTCTCTGCTTAAGTGTTATATAAAGAACTGGCAGACTGTGTGGGTTGTTTTCATTGCTGTGCGAATGTTCTTTTGTTATATGATCTTTTGTGATAAAATTGTACAGGATGTACGAGTTGCATGATGTCGTTTCTATACTGAAATTTCTCTTAGAGGAAATAAAACCTTTCTCTTCCTTCTGCTGTTTCGGGATTAGAAGGAAATAGCATTTTTGTATTTTAAAGGAATTGGCATTAGAGTTTTATCTGAGCATTACGAACTCGGTTAGAAGGATATGCTAGTAATACAATTATTGCTATGCTTCTTCTTTTATGTAAATGGACGAATACAATTTTGAGTATTTATGGAAGCTGGAAAAGAAATTGTTTTCTCATCTGAACATATGAATGATTACAGTCCTTCTTGTTGTGATGAAAGGTTGGTTGTGTTGTGTTGTATGGAAATGACTTGATCTTACGGCTCAGACTGCATCGTGAAAACGAGCTTAACTTGTATTCTGTGCATTAAATAAATCATGTTGATTCTTGCTGAGAAGGTAGGATGATTAGTTGTGTTTATTGATGATGTTCGACCTTTTAGTTCGGACTGTTTTTGTGAAAACGCACTTTACTTTGGATTGTTGTGCAAGGAAGAAATGTTTGGGAAGTTGTCTTACTGTTGGACCTGTTCTGATTATACTTTGTTGTACATCTGATAACCTATGTGGGTTTTAATAATAAGGGTATTATTGGATGAAAATCGCATTTTTGGGTTCTGTACATCATTGTGAATAGAAAAATGGATTCGGGTAGAAACATTTATTGGTAAGGAATTCTTCTTTTGTCTGCTGTTTTGATTTGGTAAAATCAGTAGTCAGGTGGTTTATTGAGCTTTACAAGTTCAATCGGTAGAGAGGACAGTGGCATTTAAATTGTTTCTGAGTGCTGAGTTTTCTGTACAAATGAAATAATTGAATGTTTCTTGTGGTCTCTGAATTTGCACAGTCATTTAGAAGAAATGAAACCGGCATGAATAATTCTTATTGAGTTGAAGAAAATGGTTGTTTTCTTATTTGAATAGTTAAAGAACGAATTCTTCTCTTTTGTTGTTTGAGTTCTGGAAATAGCATTGAAGTCTTACTGTGCATTATGATTGGACTTGCTGTAGGTAACAACAATGAATAAATTTTATTTTGAACGGAATGCGTTCATAGAATTAGAAAATCATGTGAATAATTGATTGCATGATTGTATAGCTGTTTATCTGGTTTACAATACAGTGATGAAAGTATGGGCTCTTCTAGTACAGTAAATACATAGTATGCACCCTTCTACTATTAAATATATGATAAATACGATGTTGTACTAACCTGTTTTTGGGTGTTCATATGAGCCTGATTTAAATGAAGTATTGATAAGGACGATAAATTCTTCCTTGTTTTCATTTAAAGCGGATTATGAATGAATTTATTCTTGCTTCCGGAAAGTGAATTCCGAATGGATTTGTAAGTTTCACTCTGAACTATTATCTTGATTTGTGTCTAGTTTGGATTCTGTTTTTAGAACAGTCATGAGAAAGGAGATAGTAATGTGGATGAATGACTTGGAAAATGATCTTTTCTTCTTTCATACAGTTGAAAATTTGTAATCATTAATAACGAATCTTGTAGTGCTTAGATATGAGCAACTATATGCATTGCTGTTCGCTTTCTCGTTTGTGCGTGTTTGCTTGGAATCTAATATGATGCATGAACTGAAAAGAAAGTAGTGGATTTACGTTTCAGTTAGTTTTACCCTTTGCATTTATTATTAATGAAAGGTGTGGAAAGGATAACAGTATGTTATATCAGCAGTATGCTACTTGTATTCCTAACTTTACAAATACTGTAATTTGGAACTTGTAACGGTTATGTGGAAAATGGGACAGCAGTTCTTTGGCTGATTGTGATGGTGTTTTGATGGTTCAGTTGTTATGCTGATCATTTTTTTTGGTGCCTATTTCTTGATTGATGTCATACTGTCGTTTCATAAAAGCAGGGTTCTTTTATTGAGACAGTTAATTGAAGCACCTCATTTTAATGACAAGTGCTTAATATGCTCAGTTCATTGAACTGACCCATGCAAGTAATTTTACAGATGGAATTTTGATTAGAATGAAAACATGGCTGATTTCTGATGCTTCTTGATTGGTTGAAGATGAATTGTATTTGTTTACTTTTATTCCTCTTCGAGGAATTATGAAAAGAAGAAAGTATATTCTTCTATCTATGAGTTGTAATGACGTTTTATGTAAACAATGTCCTTTCAGTTGGATTGGCAAATGTATGGATTATGAAATAGATGATGAATACAAATACAAGTGTGATATTTTAATAATTATATCAGTTTAATATTGTTGACTAAATTGGAAATATAATGTTATTCCTTATTTGGATTTATTTAATTGTCCTTGGATGGACGTTAAAAAGAAACAGTTATCTATTCTTACCTTAATGCAACTTTTAAGTTGAAATGTGTAATTAGTTCATACTTGGGTAAAGATGAATTCTTAATTGACATTAAAAAGGATTAGGAAGAATATGATTCCATAACTGATAGGTATTCAGGATTAGCTTGGAAGCTAAGGAATATCAATTAACTTAGGAGTAATCGAACTTCGCTTTCGAACTCCATTAATGACCTCGTATGATAAATTCAGAATAAAGGATATGGGATAAGTATATCCATAACTAATGGACCTTAACTGTGTAAGGTTAAGGAAAATAAATGAATACATTTATTGGGAATTAGACCTCGTTTAAATGATGTCTAATAAGCTAGAATTCTGAATTTAATTACAGTTGGGAAAAATCTTGGTTAAGTTTAATAGGTTAAACTTATCACGTCCGTCGGTAACAGGCTGCTTAATCCAATGATTAAGAAGAGAACCAAGTAGAGAAATGCAGCCCTTCGGTACGAAGGAGAAGATGCATAGCAAGCTAAAGGACGGATTTAGTCTCTCTTAGCTATATATAACTGTAATGGGAACGAGGATAACGGGATCAGCATGGTTGCTGAAAGATGATTTTTAAATATTAAGATTGTAAGCTAGGAAAAATACACTACTAACAAGGAAGTAAAATACCAATAATCATACCTCCTCCTTCGCGTTCCGTAGCAAACCTCAGAATGGGCTAAGAAACTTGGATTGAGCCCAGATTTTGTGATATGTAGGTGCTTTTCTTCAAGACAGAGCAAGACCTTCCTACAACAATGATCCTCTTACTTTCCACTGGATGGGAAAAAGGATTATGAGGCTATTTTGGCATTACGACAAGGCAGAATGATGTTCTTTGCTCAAAGGATGCAAGAACTTAGATATGACATGAAAGCTTATTCTCCGTGTCCTTAGAGGGGAGGGGTAAGGTTGTATTTATAGCCTGAGGGAGTGATTAGCTTAAATTAAATTAAGTAATCATGGTTTGAAAATGTGGGCAAGATTAAGTGGGTGGTTTGAAAATGTGGGCAAGATTAGGTGGATGGTTTGAAAATGTGGGCAAGATTAGGTGGATGGTTTGAAAATGTGGGCAATATTAGGTGAGTGGGGGCCACGAAGAATGGGTGAGGATTTGAATTATATTTTTAATTCATAAGTGGAGGATTTTAGGTGAGTGGGGACCACGAATGGTGGGGTGAGGATTTGAATTTGAATTTTTAATTCAATAGTGGAAAAACATGGAGAATAATGACATGTTGTGAGGATTAGATTATTTTTAGATTTGGAAATGGATAATTAATCAAATTATATTTGATTAATTCGAAGTGTATTTTTGTGGGAAATGAGGAAGGGAAATTAATTGATTTAGGATAGATGTGAAATTGGGGTGTCTACATTTGCCCCTCTTTGGAAGGGTACTATGAAAGTAGTGTCCTTTCAAAGAAAGTAGACGGTATGGGGGAAGAATTCAATCTACTTTTTAAAAGGTAGAGTGAATGTTTGTTGGGGAGAATAGAAAGTGGTGAGTGACGGATGTCATGGTATCCTCCAAGACAAAAATGTCATGAGAAGATGTGATTATGGATAGATGTGGTGATGCCCCCTCGAGAGGATTGACGAGAATGAAATATACGACAAAACTCTCGAAAAGAAGGGAAATGGATTTGGTGGAGAAGAGGATGATAATGGAGTGGAAGAGACTGGAATGACCGCACGACGCAAATGGAGGAAGGATTCAATCGACCTTGAATGCTAGGTGTGAGGGTGTGTGGGAAAGAGAAAAGGGAATGGATAGGGTTGGGGGTTGATTATGAGAAGAGTAAGGGAGATAGGGGAGGGGAAAAAAAAAGGAATGAAAGAGGTAGAAATAAGAGAGAGGGATGATAGGGGAAGAAGGGAATGATGAAGGACAAACAAGGCAAAAACAGAGGAAAATGACAGAGTAGAGGGTGAAGGGATGAAATAGAGAGATGTGCAAAATGAAGGAAGCAACAGAGATAGTAAAGAGGGATACGTGGAAGTGAAATAAATGAGAGAGTGAAGAAAAGTAGGAAATGGGAAAGGATAAATAAGAAGGAGAAAACGAGGTGGGAGTAGGGGGTGAAATGGAGGAAAATAGAAAGAGGACAAAAGAAGAAGTAGAACGGAGAAAAAAAAGAAACTATGAGGGGCGAGGAAAGTGTGAAAAAGAGGAGAGAAAGGAAGAGAAACATATACAGAATGAACGAAAAGGTAGGGGGGGTAGAGAAAAGGGGAAGTGGTCAGAAGAAACATGAAAATTAGGGGAGAGGAAAGGAAGATAGAACGAATACAAGGAGAAGATTGAAGGAATCATGTCATTGCGAGGAAGACCAAGGAAAAGAATATGGAACAAACCGTATGGAGATGCATGTGGAGAGTGGTATGATAAAAAAGACAGGACAACGCTGAACAACCAGGTTATCGGTGGGGATGTAAGGAAGAAACGTGATGGAAAAAGGGGAAGAAGATGATACAGGGGAAGTAAAATAAGACGAGGGGTGGGAGAGAGAAGAGGATAACAAAGAAAATGATGGAGAAGGAAGGGAATACAGAAAGGGGGTAATAAGTGGAAAGGAAATGGTAGAAGGAATGTTGAAAGAAGAAAGAGGGGAAGAATGACATTGATTGGAAAAGATATGGAGATGCATGAAATGAGGATACTACGATGACGGGAAAATAGAAAAAGGATGTATGATGAAGACAGTAAAGATAGTGAAGAGGTCAAAGAGGAGATGGAGAGATGGGTAAGAAGCGACAAGAAAGGGTGGGAGTGAGGGGAAAAGAATAGGAGAGAAAAGAGAATGGGGGATAGAAGAGGCAATGCCAATGAAAGGATGTTAGGGAAATCCTCTTGACAATGAGTGGTGGGGAAGGGTGAAAGAAAAAATGAAAAAAAGAGAAAGCGAATGAGGACTGGAAAGGGTAACGCCAACAAAGGGACGTTAGGGAAAACCCGTTGCCAATGAGTGGTGGGCTTAGAGGAGGGAAGGAATGAAGGGAAACTCTAGAAGGTCCAAGGGAGTGAATGAGGTCGTGCGGAATGAGGATTGATAATTTTTAGGGAAAACCCGTTGACAATTATGAGTGCGGGAAGAGAAGATGATGATGAAAGAATGATATAGGAGTATTAACAGTAATGGCGAATATGTGTGTGGGTAGAAATGTAGGGGGAATGTGAGAAGATGAAGGGGAAAGAGTGAAGAAGATGGGAGGGAGGAGTTGGACGAAGTGAAAGCGAGGAGAGGATGGGGGTGATGAGGATGAACGAGGTGAGGATGAAGAACCAAGACATGAAAAGAATGGGAAGAAATGGTATGAAGGATGATGGATCAAGGAGGGGAAAATGGGGGAAAAGAATGTGATTGTAGGTGGAAGAGATGAGGTGTATGTTGTAAGAAGATATGTGGAGAAAGGATAATAGTAGGAGGAAAAAGTGGGTAATAGGAGATACCAGGTGGAAGAAAACGATCAATAAAGTGAACTAAGAATGAGGGGGGGGAGAAGTTCACGATGACAAGTTAAGTGTAGGGAGGACCCTAACATAAGATTGTCATGTGACGGAAGTGGTTAAGTAAGATTGCCATGTGAGCAAAACTGGAGATGACAAATGGTCAAGCGAGAAGTGGTGTTTGCGAGAATCGAAAAGGAGGTGAAAGGATGTGATAATGGGGAATGCCGAGAAAAAATGAAGGGTGAAGGGTGGGTAGTGATGGGGAAAGGCAAGGAGACAGATCATCCTTAAGAGGGACTCTTAAGTGAGATCGCCATGCTGGGTGAGTGGTTAAGTAAGATTGCCAAGCAGAGGAGGGTGATAGTGGTGGTAAAAAGATGTGATGATGGGGAATGAAGAGGAAATATGGTGGTGAGATTGGAGAGTGATGGGCGAGTGTAAGATGACATGTCATGCTTAAGAGAATCTCTTAAGTAAGATCGTCATACTGCTGGAGAAGTTTCGTAGGGTCACCCAACCGACAGGGATGATATGCAAAGAGAAAGACAAAATGATATTGGGGATAGGGGTGGAATGGTAGGGTGAAGAAGATGATCACGATGAGAGGTGGGAGAAATAAGATGGGCGAAATATGATGGGATGGGGGAAGGCCACAGGGCAGATCAACCTTAAGTGGAAGTCTTAAGTAAGATTTCCATGCGGCTGGAATGGTTAAGTAAGATCGCCAAGCTGAGGAAGAAGGATGATGTTAGAGTTGGTGGGAATAGGGTATGACAAAATGGACTGAAGGGGAACCCTCAAGTGAATTTTCCATACTATGAGAGCGTGTAAGTAGGATGACCAGGCATAAGGTGGATTTGGGGAAGGATGAGAAAAGAGTGAGTGAGGTATGCCTAAGTGGTATATGATATGAGATGAGGTGATAATAAGAAAGAAAGGACACAAAGGAGTGTAACATGAATGGATGAAGGAATATATGCAGTGGAGGGTGGAGAGTGTGAGGGGAATCCTTAATTGGGATGCCCACGTGGTGAGAGTAATGATGCGGGAATGGGAAGTAGAAGAGGTGGAGTTGGAAGATGTGTTTGGTGGTGATGGTTATTTGATGAGAGGGCAGGTGGTGAAGAAGCTTCTACAGCGGGAAGATCTTAGGGAGAGGGTAAACCTCCACTGAGGATTCCATATAGAAGGGGTTATTAAGTAAGATTGTCAAGCGGGAAGAAAAAGGGTGAAAGGAAAGAATACCAATGGGTGAGAGGGGACAGGAATGGTGAGAAGGGTAATATGGGTATAAGCGGCGGAGGAGTAAAAATGAGAAGTGAGAATGAATGGATCAAATACATGGTGATCATGGTGGGGGAGAAGGAGCTGCTGGATAGTGAATGCTACTTGAGAAAGATCGTCAAGTAGGATTCGCAAACTGCAACGGTGATCAAGTAGGATTCGCAAACTGGAGAATGCATTAGTATGGGTGAATGGATGGGGTGCAAAGTAAGATGTTGATCATGCAGGAAGATACTCACGTGACGAAAAGCATCTTAATTTTAATATAGCACATAACAGGATGCATCGTGATATAAAAGATCAGGATGACTAGACTGTAATATGCGTGATAGCATAGACAGGGGCCATCAAAAAGGTTTGATGCCCCAGTACGATATGCAAATGGAAGAGAGCATAGACAGAGGCCATCAAGAAAGTATGATGCCCCAGTACGACATGCAATCAGATAACATAAGAATATTACAGAGAACACCAGGATATATAAAATCAAGATGCCCCCTGTAATATATCAAGATACAAGAAAGCAATTAATAATTTGCCACTAATAATGCAACACAAGAACCAGTAAACATGTCCCTAACGTGTTCCACAGTGATGATTGATTAGATGTGCCCCCAAGCAGAGGTACAATGGATTGGGTCAGTCTCCTCAAACAAGGAAACAATGAGAGCCGGATTTTCCCCAAGCGAGGATTCACGCGAGGAGAAGTGGTTTGAAATTGGTAGTCATAAGGTGGTTGGACCATTCGTTTGGGATAATAGTTCAAAGGATGAACTGTGTTACTTATTGAGTTTTTACAATTTTGTGGATGTTTTTGGTCTTTTGAAAATTTTACAAATGTTTTTGTATTTTGGATATTTTCTAATGTTTTTGTTTTTGGATTTTTTGATTTTCTACTGTTTGTTTTTGAATTTTTTTTATTTTTTTTTTGGATTTTCTAATGTTTTTGAATTTTTATGATGTTTACACTGTGTTTGGATTTTTGACGATTTTCAAATGTTTTTGGATTTTTGGATTTTTACACTGTTTAGTTTTTTGGATTTTTGACGATTTTCAAATGTTTTTGGATTTTTGACGATTTTTACATGTTTTTAGATTTTTGACGATTTTCAAATGTTTTTGGATTTTTGACGATTTTCAAATGTTTTTTGATTTTTGGATTTTTGTTTTTGGATTTTTGACGATTTTCAAATGTTTTTGGATTTTTGACGATTATCAAATGTTTTTGGATTTTTTTTACGATTTTCAAATGTTTTTGGATTTTTGACGATTATCAAATGTTTTTGGATTTTTTTTACGATTTTCAAATGTTTTTTGATTTTTACATTGTGATTGACAATTTATGGACCAGAGTGCAGACTTATTTTTGAGAGACAATGTACCGTGTTCCGCATTGTAACTTATGCTCAAAATAACATAAATTCACTTTCCATTGGCATGATATGGTGGTGATGATATGATGAAAAGAATTCCAACTCCATTCTTGACTCCACACAACTAGTAAGATGTGTGGGCTCATCACCAAGAATCAAGAAGGACGTAGGAGGTAGATAATGAATATAGAGACAAATGCTAACAACAATCCCTTTGGGAAATTGTGACTCCATTCTTCATAATGGTACTGAACCAGTTTCAAAAATGGCTTTCACTTTATGAGTCACATGCTAGACTTAGACAGTTATGTGGCCTACTGATTGATAAGATATGAGGTTAAGGGATAGTTCTCTCTTCACTTAGGCATCTAAATTACGTGTTT
This sequence comes from Taxus chinensis, assembly GCA_019776745.2. Lineage (NCBI taxonomy): Eukaryota > Viridiplantae > Streptophyta > Pinopsida > Cupressales > Taxaceae > Taxus > Taxus chinensis. Next base: position 77,096 of record CM034146.1, on the reverse strand, counting down.
GGGGATTCTATAATTTGTAAGCACTGTAAGATTTTGTATTTTTGAAATGACTCCCTATGCCTTGCCCCATGCTACTAGTGAGAAGCAAGGGCTCATCACCAAAGGCAAAATATAGGCGAGTGAATTTCCTTTTTGTTTGTTTTTCTTGTTTTTTTTTTTTTTTTTGGAATATTTTGCAATGTTTTTATGCTTGTATGAGAATGACCCTCTACGCTTTGCCCCATGCCACTTGTAAGAGGCAAGGGTTTATCACCGAAGACAAGACGTAGACGAGTAAGGGCACCTTCCTCCATTCCCAGTCTCACACTACTAGTAAGAAGTGTGGGCTCAACACCAAAGACTATGAAGGACGAAAGATGTGACAATGAATTATTCATAAGTTATTGAATTGATGGATTTTTTTACAATAGTGCTTTGTATTTGGGAAGAAACATCTGCCCCCAATCTCAGCCCCACACGACTAGTAGGACGCGAGGGTTCAACACCGAAGACTGAGATGGACGACCAAACGAACTGGGTAATGAAGTTTAGAGCTTTGTTATGAAAGAGAGAATGTATTAGAAGGGGATATATTACCATCAGTAAGCTTCTAGGTATGACCATAGAGGAAAGCGACTGAAAGTGGAAGAAGTATGATGCTCACAAACTTAATAGGATTTATATTAGCACTTGTCTCATGATGATAAATATGAAGATGTGATTTTGATAAATAAAATATCTGCCAATGGAAATGAATAAATTTATTTGGAGATAAGCACGACAAAAGGAACAATGTACACGTTGTTGTTTCCCGGAATAGAGAGTGCTTTCAAGAATAGAATTTCTTTGAATGGAATGCATTCATGGGTTTTTCAAGGACTTGGCCTGTGTCAATGGCCAATTTATAAGCTCCAAACCCAAAACTATCTATGATTTCGTTGGGCTCAAATTTTTCTTGTTTGTCTCGTTCTTTGGGTGTGTTCTTTCGATTTTCTTTGAGAATGAAATGATTGACCTTAAATTTTCTAGGTTTGAATTTTTTATGGTAGCTATGTCGTAGCTGATTTTGATATACTTGAAGATGATCTAGGGCATTAAGTCGTTTTTCATCAAGAAGCTCGAGTTCATTAAGGCGTGACTGTTGATAATAATCTTTATTGATTACATCTTTGAAGGATATTATGAAGGATGAAAATTCAACCTTGACATGTAAAATAGCTTCCCAACTATAAATAAAGTAGAAGGGAGTGGCTCCAATAGGTGTGTGATAAGATGTGCATAAACCCAAAGAGTGGGATAGATTTGGTTAAGCCAATAGCTTCCATGTGTGTTGACAATGATGGTTTGTGTTATTTGGTTTTTTGCTTCTATTTGTCCATTAATTGATTGTTTTGAGGATAGATTCAAAATTAAAGATGGAAAAGGTGGCATAAAGATATTCCTGGGTATACATACCTCGTAGAATGGATGCACATAGAAGTCTTGATAGGTGAGAATAATTAGTGATGAGATGCCTGCAAGATCGATCGTTGAAAGCATGATGGACATGACAGGTTGCATTGTCGCAAGTGTCCAAACTCGATGTGGTTGTGTTTCGACAAAAAGGCTAGAGATGTTAGGCATAAGAGCCAATATTGGAAGAATAGAATCAAACTTAATGGTACCTGTTGATGGAACCTCGTCTGTAGTGTCTACAGTAATATCAAGGTTTGAAAGGGAGTCTTGAAACGAGATCAAGGTCTCGTTAGATGTTGGAAGAATGTTGTCACCCAAAACAGGTTCAATATATGTTTGGGCTGAAAGAGAGTCTTGAAATAAGTTCAAGTGCTTAGTAGATGTGGGAAGAATGTTGTTGTCTAAAACAGGTTCAATGTATGTTTGGCTTGAAAGAGTGTCTTGAAATAAGTTCAAGTGCTCAGTAGATGTTGGAAGAATGTTGTTGTCCAAAACAGGTTCAATGTATGTTTGAACTAATGGAAGGAAATTTGAAGAAGATATGGATTGGTTTGGAATTAGAGAGTCTTGACTATTGTCGTCATGATCTCGTGGAATTTCAGTATATATAGGAGTTTCGACAGTAGTCAACTCTTCATGGAAAGTTGTGGTATTGGATGTGTCGTTGGTTGCAAGAGCATTGTCATCAAGTTCTACAGAGATGACTTCGTCGTCAATTAAGTCTTGGACGTAATTCTTAAATCGTACACATTTATCTATGTGATGACCATCAATGCGATGAAATTCACAGTATGTGTTAGGTTTGTACCAGCATGGCTTAGCTTCCCCTTTGACAAAGGGTTTTGTAATTGGATATCTTATCAGTTTAGCCTCTTTTAGTTGATGAAAAACACTAGAGAGACTTTCTCCAAGGGGGGTAAACTGACGTTGGATTTTACTTGAACTGATTTCTTCATGAGGTTGTATGATCGACTTTTTGGGTGATTGCTCGCTGATTTGGGTAGCCATATGAGAGAGTTGTGTTGTCATCTTATTAATTTGTTCTAATAGCTCATTGTGTGATGTTTTTCGTGAATTCATCATGTTTGAAAGAGAGGGAAAATGAAGAAAGGTGCGATGAAGAAATCAACCTATTGATTGTGATCTTTGTTTTGGCTTAATTGAGTTTTAACAAGTAAGGCTATAAGGAGAAGGCTTAAAAAAAAGCTACTCGGGATACAAGTGGGATATAACTTAAACAAGCTATGATGAAGTTGTTGATTAGTTTGGATTAAACAAGATTAACAGATGATAATGTAAGAAGTACACTCAGAAAAGGTGCTCGATACAAGTGAGATGTATAGCTCAAACAAGCTATGATGAATATGTTGATTGGTTTGACTTTAACAAGCTCTGGATTTTTGATAGGAAGAGTAACTCAAACAAGTGACTCAACACAGTTGTGAACTCAAAATGAGATTTGAAGGGATTTGTGTCGGATGGGATTTTGTTAAACTTGACAACTGATGAAATAATGAGTGAACTCAAACAAGTCACCCAATGTAATTTTGATATAGCTTGAAACAAGCTATAAAGGATGTTTTGACAATTGATGAGATAAGGAGTGAATGCAAGTCACTCAATATCTATTGGATATAGCTGAAAATAAGTTATGGCAGATGTATTATTAGCTAAAGCAAGCTAATGAAATTGGTGCGATGTTTTGGTCTGTGTGGTTGGATTGTTTGGATGTTTTCGCTTGGTATTGAATTGGTCGAGAACTGATTTTTTTGTGGAACACAACTAGGGTCTAAACTTTTACAATGAACACATTGATATCAGCCAAGTTTTATGATAAAAAAAATGCTAAACTATTGTGTTTTCAAACAGCAAGCAGTCATGTGGATTCAATTGTTTTGGCTTATGAGGTAACTTCTTCAGGAATGATCATTGTTTCATGCAATCATACAAGTATGCTGTGAAATGGTGGATGCAGGCTCTTATTACTCCAAGAAGATGCGTCCTCCGATATACCCTAGTCCTGATATACCTAATTCTGTACGGGGACAGAATTGGTACGGGGAACCCTTAGAGCACTGGAGGAGACTCACCAATTCTTACTTGCCTGTTTCGGAGTGAATCACCACGTCCAGAACAGGTTTTGTGAAAAGGTGGAAGGTGATGGAGGGATGAATGTGTATGGTGTCCTTATAACTCCCCGAAGATTTACAGGGACGATGCCCAGGCTTCGTTGTTACAGCTATTTAGGCGTGACTCGCATGCGCTGCACGACAGCATTACCTGTAAGTGAAGAGCAGCGGCGAGGTAAATACCGAACGCTGTGATGAGACTAGGTCTCAAAGTGCAATGCAGATGCAAATGCTGTTGGTGCGTGGTAGTCAAGTCCACGTCACCGGTGTAGCTTTGGTGGTGATGAAATCCACCTTGTCTACGTGCTAAAACAATATGATGAAGTGATTAAACGCAGGGTTCTTTCCAATTTGAAATAAATCACTAGCAGAAAATAATTGCGTACCTGAGCGTATTTTTTGTTTTTTTTTTGTTTCAGCAATTGTCTTTGAATGGTGGTATTTTTGCGGGATTTTTGTTGTTTTTGTTTTTGTTTTTGTTTTTGACAATATTCCAGTAATGCGGTTCTACAGAAAACAAATTAGTAGTTATCCTGCAAATGAAATGTTAGAAAAGTGATCGTGGTTGTTTTTGATTTGCCAGATCGCTCAAAGGCGCAGGAAAAGAGCATACACAACCAACGACCAAACAAATATTAAGAATATGACAAAGGAAAATAATTATTAAAATGACAGTTGGAAAACAAAGCTAGAGGATCCTGCAATGTTAGAACAAGAAACTAAAAAAAATTGTGACCGTTTCTGATTTTCCAGATCGCTCGAAGGCGCAAGAAAAGAGCATACGCGGATACAATTGGAATAGTTTCTGATTTTCTGATTTTCGATTTTTTTTTTAAAATGTTAATAATTATTGCAATTTAATCATGATTGCGAAATAGCGATAATGATTATTTTCACAAAAAATAAAAACGATGAAAGAAGAGGCTGAAAACGTTATCTAGAAGTGTTGTCGTGGAAAATTTAAATGTAAGGCAAAAAATTAAAAATAAAAATTGTTTTCTAGAGCTCGAGTGGCCTCACGTTTCTGATTTCCAAGATCACTTTTGAAGTGCGAGGAAAGAGCATACGTGTGAGGATGTTTCGTGAAATAAAAATTAAAAATAAATAAAAATAAATAAAACTATAATTTTGTTGTTTTTTTGTTAAAAAGATAGGTGTTATAAGAAATGAAACCAAATTTTTTTTGTAAGTCTAAATCTAAAAATTATTTTTGCATTGCATAGATCTTTTCAATACCTTTCTGTTAAAAAAAAAATGAAGTCATTCCGAGATTCGGGAGCAAAAGTTATGGCTTCCGGAAGATGGGCTACGAGAACGCTCTGAATGAAAATTTTAAACGTGAGAAAAACGTCCCGGGAGCTGGTTTTTTTTATTTTCTGACTTCTATACTTCACCTGAGAAGCTAAAATTTTAACAGCAAGGTTAAAAAATAACAATAATAAGAAAGAAAGAGTTAGATCATAAAATGATTGACTAAAATAAAAGACAGAAAAAAAATAAATAAATGATTAACTTCCTACAAAGCAGTTATTTTAGCAAAAGGAAATAAATAAATATATTTTCCGGATTGGTTGTCCCATGACACTAAGATGATAAACTAATGATTAGTGCTTGTGTTTCTATAGATTACGAGTGAATAGAAAAATCAGAACTACTAAACACCAAGCACCGAGGAGATCAAAGACAGGATGAGCTGCATAGTTTCATTGTTGCTATAACCTGTAGATACACCACAAGACACCACACAACAAAAACACTACCCAAAGCATGAAGGTTAACCAAAGAAGACCATAAGGAACAGAAAAGGAAATAATAATGAACAATAATAAACAAAGAACAGATAAAACCACTAATTGGGAAATTAATGGTAACAGATCGAAAGTAACCGGGCGTGCCAGAATGTAAGCTAAGAAAAATACACTACTAACAAGGAAGTAAAATACCAATAATCGTACCTCCTCCTTCGCGTTCCGTAGCAAACCTCAGAATGGGCTAGGAAACTTGGATTGAGCCCTGATTTTGTGATATGTAGGTGCTTTTCTTCAAGACGGAGCAAGACCTTCCTGCAACAATGATCCTCTTACTTTGCACTGGATGGGAAAAAGGATTATGAGGCTATTTTGGCATTAGGACAAGGCAGAATGATGTTCTTTGCTCAAAGGATGCAAGAACTTAGATATGGCATGAAAGCTTATTCTCCGTGTCCTTAGAGGGGAGGGGTAAGGTTGTATTTATAGCCTGAGGGAGTGATTAGCTTAAATTAATTTAAGTAATCATGGTTTGAAAATGTGGGCAAGATTAAGTGGGTGGTTTGAAAATGTGGGCAAGATTAGGTGGATGGTTTGAAAATGTGGGCAAGATTAGGTGGATGGTTTGAAAATGTGGGCAATATTAGGTGAGTGGGGGCCACGAAGAATGGGTGAGGATTTGAATTATATTTTTAATTCATAAGTGGAGGATTTTAGGTGAGTGGGGACCACGAATGGTGGGTGAGGATTTGAATTTGAATTTTTAATTCAATAGTGGAAAAACATGGAGAATAATGACATGTGGTGAGGATTAGATTATTTTTAGATTTTGAAATGGATAATTAATCAAATTATATTTGATTAATTCGAAGTGTATTTTTGTGGGAAATGAGGAAGGGAAATTAATTGATTTAGGATAGATGTGAAATTGGGGTGTCTACAAAGATCATATCCAAATCACTTGAGCAGGATGTGTACTCTCGATGGGAGGATTCCGTAGGACATTGACATACGCCAGCTACAACAAGGTGTCTTCATGAAGACGGGGTCTTCATGACGACACAATGTTATAATTGACATATTACAATGCCCTCCCGAATTAAAACATCAAGAATACATAGGCTGAATGTGAAGTTCTTGACTGGGGATAGGAGTATGATCATGTATACGGAGTGACCCCGGAATACTAAAGATAACTAGACACACGGAGTCGTGGGGAACGACACCGTATGTCTACGTATCTTTAGTTACCAGGGGTGCCTTCCTATATTCGTTCATATTGCTAGTTGGAAATTAGAAGTTTAAATTTGACCTTAAATCGAGAGGACTGGTAGGAACCAGGAAAGACCATTCTAGATAACAGGTGAAGTGAGGTGAAGGACGCATTCCATTGATGTGTATCACATCCAAGAATACGATCATGCAAAGCATGTGAAAATCTTTGGCCAAAGTATCGCAAGTGCTAGTTGCGTTGTCCTTATCACTTAATTTAAGATGCAGGATGTCAGATGAATATCAGTAATAGATATTCAGATAGGCTTCTTAAATGGATCACTTCGATAACCGGAAATGGTTAAGAGAATTGGTATATATATTATACTATGCATAAACGAACATGAAGGATCGATTGTTGCCGAGTCATGAAATGAAGGATCGATGAAACTCCGAGCCATGAAAATGGAAGATCGGCAGTTCCTCGAGTCATTTACAGCAGCATATAGAATCTGTTATAAGATTGAATGGCATTGAATGTGTGTTCCATATTGTAATTATGCGAACAGGGAACATTAGTTTTAAAAAGAAATTGTGTGTTCCAAACTGTGTTGTTTGGGCAGAGAACAATTATTAAAACTTGAACGTGTGTTTGAATTTTATAATTCATAACAGAGAACGTTATAAATAAAAAATAAAAAATAAAAAATAAAAAATTTCCCTTGTTCTAGTATCTTAAAATGGGGATGTTACAAAACCCCTTACAATACTTGGAGCCTCAGGAGATTCAATCTACATGCACTATTAGGTGTTACCACCCCTCAAACCATGAAGGTTAAGGGGTTATTTAAAAATATCCCTCTTAAATCCTCATTGACTCTAGAGTCACTCATAATTTCATCGATCCTTGCATTGCTAAGTAGGAAGATTGCTTTGTACACCCTTTTTTCTAGCTTTGAATTCATGATTGCTAATGGGAGAACATTTCCATATAAAGGGAAGTGCTAGAATGTGTGTATCGTGATAGGCGATTACATTCTTCACTCATATATGTTTTCCCTAAACTTAGGAGGATGTGATGTGGTTTTAGGTGTGCATTGCCTCCGCATATTGGGACCGATTCTATGGGAGTTATCTGAGATTTGGATGCATCTCATAGATAGTGGCCATAAACACACCTTAAAAGGGTTATTGTAAGGATTTATTAGCATCATCAGTTCCCATCACATGTAAAATATTTTTGAGAAAAACTCACATTGGATCATTTCCCACTTGCACTCCATCCAACTCCAGTACCCATTGCTACTAAATACTCTACTCCTTCTAGGAAACACCCCACCCAACATCCAGTTATATTGTTATCCCCATCTGCAAGAGACTGATATTACGAAGCTAGTTTGGGAACTCCTCAAGTCCAAAGTTATTTTCCCCAGCATCAACCCATACTCCACCCCAATGTTTCTTATCCACAAAAAGGATGGGTCGTGGTGCCTCTGCATTAAATTTTTAGCCCTTAACCACCTCACTATCAAAGATAAATTCCCAATTCTAGTCATCAATGAGCTTCTTGATGAGTTGCATGGGGAAAAACAAATTCCAAATTGGATCTGAGTTTAGGATATTACCAGATCTGATGTGTGTTAATGACATTCCAAAGACAACCTTCCACACTCATGATGGTCACTATGAGTTACTGGTCATGCCATTTGGACTTACAAATTCCCTTTCAACATTTTAGAGACTAATGAATAAATCTTTCATCCTTTTCTCTATCAATTTGTTTTAGTTTTCTTTGATGATAATTTGACCTACAACCACATATGGGTCGAGCATCTCCAGCATATTGACAGGGTACTACAACTTCTAGCATAAAATAAATTATGTTCCAAATAATCCAAGTGTTACTTCGGTCAAGATGAAGTTAAATATCTAGGGTAAATTGTTTCAGTCGATGGGTTCCCCGTGGATTCAGAAAATATCAGTCTCATGCAGCATTGGACTTGGTCAACAACCCTCAAGAGCTTTCATGGTTTCCTATGCCTTACAAGATACTATCGCAAGTTCATTGGGGATTATGGAAAGATTGTGGCTCCCTTACCTTCCTCATTGAAGAAGGATGCATTCACATGGGACACGATAGCTAACCAAGAATTCATGGCACTCAAATAGGCTATGTGTAGCACACCAGTTTTGGCCATGTTGGATTTCACCAAAACTTTCACCATTAAAAGTGATGCTTATGGAAATGACTTGGGTGTTTTTCTTCTCCAAGAGAGTAGTGCAATTACCTTCACTAGAAAAACCCGTTCTAGCCAAAATTTGGCTTTGTCTACATATGAAAAGGAGATGATGACAATTTTACATGTAGTACAAAAATGACAACCATAATTAATTGGGAATCATTTTTGCATCGAAACCAATCACCAAAGTTTGAAATGTTTTCTAGAACAATGGGTCTGAGTACCAACACAATAGAAATGGGTTAACAAACTCATGGGCTATGATTATGAAATCACTTACAAGAAGGGTAAAGACAATTTCGTGGTTGATGCTCTCTCATGCACATTCGAGGACCAAGCTTCCCTTTCTGCCATCTCTATGGCCATTCCGAACTAGTTGGAATCATTACAAAAAGGGTATGTAAATGGTTCCTTCTTACAAACCCTCATTCAACAATCGGCCACTAACCCCTCTACAACACTGTATTATTCATGGGATGGTAATTTTTTGTGATATAAGGTTTGTCTGGTGCTTCCCCATAGCACATACCTTGATCAAGTTATATTCTATAAAATCCATGTTTCTCCCTCAGTAGGGCACTCAAGCTTTCTCAAACCATATGAGTGGGCACATCAAACTTATTTTGGAAGGGAATGAAAGGATAATTTAAACAGATGGGGAGTGAATGTGATACCTACCAACACAACAAAGGTGAAACAACATTGATTCCTAGTTTGATCGAGCCTTTTCCCATTCCTACCAGCATTTGGACATATATTTATATGGATTTCATTAAGGAGCTCCCTAAATCTAGAGGAAAAACAGTGAAAATGGTATTAGTAGAATGCCTCTCCAAATATAGTCATTTTTGTTCCCTCATCCATCTATATACTGCCTCCACAATTACACAAGTATTCTTGGATCAAATATTCTAGCTTCGTGGCATCCCTTCGTCAATCCTCTTCGATTGTGACAAAACTTTCACCAGCCAATTTTAGATAGAGTTATTATAACGCGTAGGCACACAACTAAAGATGAGCTCCGAGTATCAATTACAAATAGGTGGCCAAACAAAAATTGACAAAAAATTCTTGGAAACATTCCTTCGTTGTTTTACTTCATAGAAACAACGCTAGTGGGAAAAGTGGTTCCCCCATCAAAATGGTGGCACAATACATCACACCACACTTCTACTAAAATGACTCCATATTAAGAAGTTTATGGTCAAGTGCCACTTGCGGTTCTCCCGTATACACCCGAAAGTTCATTAGTTCAAACATTTTACACTACTCTCTAAAACCAAGATTTGATTCTCAACAACCTATGGGAAAATCTCCATATCACATAGAACCAAATGAAGTAACACGTTGACGAACACCAGTCCGATTGCACCTTTCAACCAGGTGATATGGTTTTCTTCATCTGCGGCCATACAATCAATTATTCCTTAAACTAATAGGGTATCATAAGCTTGATCCAAAGTTTTATGGGCCATATAAGGTTCTTCAGAAAATTGGGTATGTTGCTTACAAGTTGGAGCTTCTCCCCTCCTCCGGATTTCACCCAGTCTTTTATGTCTCATGTTTGAAGAAATTTATTGGAAACAACATCAAAGTGTAAAAAGTTTTACTAGAACTTTGTAATGAAGGCTCCATCATTCTCGAACCGGAAACAATATTGGATAGGTGCACCCACCAACTTTTCTACAGCTCAATCATAGAATTCTTAACCCAGTGGCACAACATGGAACTAGAAGATGCAACATGGGAACCTCTCTTCGAGATTCAACAACAATTCCCACATCCAAAGCTTTGAGGAAAATGCTTTTTCTAAGGGGGAGGGGATGTTAGGAACTCGTGTCCTACCCTTCTCTTTGCATTATTAGTGTATTAGTCATTATGGACGCATATGCTTTATAAGTCATCCCTTGAGCATATTTAAATTATCCCACATACATGAGAAGTAGTAGTAGTTAGAATAGAATTAGTACATCATCTCCGCTAGATCAAATGAAGAAAATACAACTCACCTTTGGACATGAAGGGTTACCCAAAAAACCCTTATGTCAAAAAAGTAACCATACTTTGTCATATGGGATGATGGTACATCATACAAAAGATGATCAAAACACTCTCTGGGAACCTGATTCATATAAATACACTTAGGGTAGGTGACTATGTGAGTCTGAGGCTGAAATGAATGGAGGATATTTAGGTCCAATGTACATAAACAACCTATAACACACCTCAATTAGTCATTAATGGACAACCATGTATTTTTGGGATCCATACGATTAGGAATTTAAATTTCAAAGACATTGTTGTAGCATTTTTTGATAACTGAGAAAATCTCACCTATACTATCATATAGGCATCATCTACATATAGAATAACCTCTACAACCTTCATCCTCATGATTAGCTCGCTTCAGTTAATACCATTATGACGATCCTCCTATTAGATTGGCATAATGCACCTTGACCGCTTTGGTCAATAGTGATCTCTAAGTGATGACATTTAGTGATCAAACCTAAGGAACTATCAAGAATTTTCAATGGGCATAATCATGTTAAGGGCACAAAAAGGTATCATCCTCAAGTAATGGCCTTAGTTAGCAACTGCATACCAATAAAAGTTTTTCTCAATTCATGGCATTGAGGGATAAGTCGAGAACACCTCGAGGATCTCTAATAAATGGCTTAGGGGTCTGCATCATATAAGACTCAAGAACCAATCTTGAGAAATCAATGGTTGATAATACCTCAATACTCCACTTCCATTCATATTCATTATATTCTGATCAAAGATCATCAAGGACACCACCATGATTACTTGAAGAAGCTCATGAGAGGAAGATGTCACACTCAAGACTTTCTATGATCTTTGGCATTCTTATACCTTTGAACTTCTGAGGATTTGCTACTTGTTAGGGTGCTTTTAGGACATTAGGAGGATAACTTTTCAAACTCCGTCATGAGGTAGTCTTGACCTTTTAGCTAGGTGTTAAAAAGATTCATCATAAGGAAGTAAGGACCTTAAACAACTATCCATGTCCATAATCTACTGCTACACCAAAGTAAAGCATGTCAACCATAACCCTATCAAGCTTCCATGAATAGTTTTTGCCTTTGTATGCCATTAGTGACCCTCAACATACATAAGAATGCTATCATCAATTTATGTGCATTGAAATTTTATAGAGATTTTAATGAGAAATACTCTATGTAAACATTCCAAATTTGAGTAAGAACTATTCCCTATTGGGGGGGTCACTCCACTAAACCTTGTAACATCTATGTTTGTACCTACAAGATCCACAACAACAATGAGTTTTGTAGTAGTTTGGGTCATCACATCTAGAAAATGAATCCTATTCCTAACTCACATAGGTGACCTAGATAGTGCAAGAGTCCTCTACTCCTTGAATCCATCCTAGAAGAAGATCCTAAGTACAAGAGTAAAGATGTAAGAAATATAAAAACATGATCGAGTAGATACAAGTTGAATCTAAGATTAGGGTTTTGAGGAGGGGTTAATAGCAAGTTCATGAATATCTTTATGTTGTGCTCATTTTATGAGTGTGATGTACTTGATATGATATGTCCAAATGACTGTGATAAAACTTCTTATCTCAATTCCCTGTGCATTCATATAATGATAGCATGTCCCCACAGTACGAAGGTGGCAACACGTGAGAATAAGCATTGAACACTTGACACCTTCGAGCTGGGATGGATGAAGGTTTCAGCCAGGGGAAATCGGTAACAGCTCAAAAAACATATTTCATGGATGAAGGTTTCAGATAGGGAAGAACTTAACTTGAAACCCAATTGACACACCTGACGAAGGTATGACCTCTTCCATGGAATTAAACTTAACACCAACATGATTATTCCACTTCTAAAACTCACCATGATACCATGGTGTTCCCATGCTATTCTTTTCCTAAATGTCATGAAGATGATGTCTAACGGACCTTAAACATGGACCATCATACCTGAATCATGGATGAATACATCTTACCACACATGGTTATGCAGCCTTCATGTAACACTCCTCGGACATGATCCAAATAAAAGTAACAAGATAAGAGAAAAAGAGGCATAAATGGCCTACCAAAATATATTCACTCCTCCATGTCATGCTTCCACTAGACCCAATAGGATTATGTGCCTAACCATGACTTGCTTCTACCCATGCCATACTGAAATTGAGCCTGTTATTTACCTTGTGGAGGACTCATACACTTCCCAAAAATCACATGCATCTAGTGAACATGTCTCTACACCCTAACAAGAGAAATTCATGAGTAACAAATATGAAGCTCATATAAAGCATGAAACACCTAGTTTCTATACACTTGGACCATACGAGGGATACTGAGTTCCTCTCAGTCCTGCGAAGTTCTAATAACTTTTTGCATGCTACTTCACTGACATTGCAATATACCCTGACACCTAAGACACCTCACTACCAATAAACTCATTCACTTTGTTTTGCAGGTTAGGATGAACCCGTGACAACACTAAATTCCACTACATTCTACGGTAGACTGAAGACACCTATAACATGGATTTTGCCACTGAGACAAAACATGCCATAATGTTCTTTTCATGAGTAATCTTTCAAAATTACATGGATTGTACATTTATGGTAGCCACGATAGCCACCTTTAAGGAGGTTATTGATGAGATTAGTATGACATATGCAAGAACCTTCATGACTCGAATGTTAGGATTTCCCCAATGAGTTCCCTATAAATGTATGGATATGAAGTATATGACGTAGGATGAGGTATGTGAAGGATGGAATTGATCTTGATACAACATCAATAATCTCTACCAAACTTGGTACTTATTAGGCTCCCCCTGTATTGTGTTCACCTTCTGGGTGACACAAAAGATGCACTTTCTTAGATTGATCCATGAACATTAGATTTAATTCATGCAAAGAAATTTTCCCTAAGAAAGGTAGAGGTCTTAGGAATATTTTCTCTTTACATTTAGACTTTGATTGAAAATGACCTTCCAAATAAAATTTGATAGTATTATGACTGATATTGTGGAATATATGGGTCATATCTTTCTCTGGTAAACTTGCTTTATCACTTTTTACCACTTGCTCCATTAAGGATTCTTGTGACATAACAATAAGTGACACCACATCATGCTTATTAGTGAAACTGTGGTCCTTATCTTGATCTATCAGTACTATTTGGATTATGGTAAATAAAATATGGTACATCCTACTTATAATTAGTGCACATACCAAAAATTATATCTCATACATACCTTGTTCCATGGCATTCATGTTCACCTTTCATGATTGCCAAAAAGATTCAAAATTATCCTTTGGACATGAAAGGTTTATAGAGTTACTACATTCAAATGCTGAACATGAAATCCATTTCAAACGACAAACTTGTACTAATATTTCAATACCATTCAGAACTAGTCAACAAGATGAATTGAACCTACTTGGCATCAATCATCTTAACAAGTTCATTACTGGCATACATTGAATTATAACTCATGGGGAAACTTGTATCAAACCCTTACCAAATAAGATCCTGATATCTTATTAGGATAGGTAATAATGCTATGGACACCAATATTAGGGTCCCCCTCCAAACATGTGGGAATATCCTAAAGAAAATACCTCCTTGATTTTTGCAACCAGGACTTTAATATGAATGAAATCATGGAGATGGAGAAATACATATAACCTAAGTATGATATACATCTTGAGAAGGTGTACCTTCATGTCTTAACTTAGTGCCCATTGGATGATGCACAATTTCTTCAGACAACATAGTACAAAACATAGTGACCCTTGTATGATATGTCCCTTCTTAAGGAAGTTCATGCTTCTCAAACCTGTCACCTGATAGGTTCAACCCTAACTAGACAAAGTGATAATCAAAAAATAAAGACCTTCTTAAATATCGATCACTGACTTAGATTTTATGATGTTGTGAAGAGATAACAAAAGGTCGTACCAATCGAGAGCATATCATAGAGCAACTTCAGATTTGATAACATCATTCATTGAGCAACTACTCATACTTCACAATTATATATGAGTAAAAATAGAATCAAATTTGATGATGGTCATCAATCCTCGCCATTAATAATGTCAATCCAAGGCTGGTGTCCAATGGATGTATGCATTAAGAGAAGAATATCTTTGGAAAATAACTCCTTTAAACACAAACCAAACTTGCATAAAGTAAATCACACTTGCAGAAATTTAAAGGAACACTTGCAAAAATAAAGACACACTTGCAGAAATAAAGTTTGTATGAAATAAATCACACTTGCATGAAGGAAATTAAACTTGTAGGAAATAAAAACGCACTTGCATAAATTGAAATTGCTGAATTAGTAATAAACATAATTAAATGAAACACTTGCAGGTTCACAACAGACTAAATTTCACAATACAAAGATAAAAACAATACAACAGAATGAATTACAGACAAATGAATAAACATAAACATAAATACATAGATCCATCTTCCTTGAAATGAGTGCCCAGATAATTCCTTGGAAGAGGATTTAAATCATACTTCTGAGATTTTAAAACTACAGAATATTTTAGAGGAAAGAACGGATCTTTATTTCTTGGGAGAAAGAATTACATATTTCAATGTGGAAGGTTGCATTTATAATTAATGCATCCAACCAACTCATTATTTTAGGAAATAAAATCTGATCTTATTTTTATTCCAATCCTACCAACTAAGATCTCCATCTCCATAAAATATGGACAAAAATATATTATTGGAGTAAAATCTTATCTTGCTTATTTTAGGAAGATTTTCTCCCAAATATTCTCCTTGCTTTTTGGTAACATGAATCACAATGATTTTATTCTCCTACATTATTGGAAGGATGTTTTTCCTCAAAAGATGATTTTGACCAAATACATTTCCTCAGATTTTCCATTTGACTTTGCTATTTTTTACTGTGGAACTTTTAAAGTTTATCTGATACGCTTTTTCCTGAGACTGCATTTCACTAAAAGTTAGATTTATCTTCATTGATAAAACATGTAATAAATTTGAATGAGTTTTTTGTTAAACACATTTCTATGAACAAAAACCTCTCTCAGAGTTTCCTTTTGACTTTTTCTATTTCTGTTTATGGAACTTTTAGTGCTCGTCTGATACATTTTTTCCTCGGACTACAACTCACTATAATTTAGTTTTCTCTTCATTGATAAAATGTGTAGAAAATATGAATGATATTTTTGTTAAACACATTTCTATGAACAAAAAACTCTCTCAGTTTTTCCTTTTGAATTTTCTGTTTCTATTTATAGAACTTTTAGTGCTCGTCTGATACACTTTTTCCTCAGACTACAGCTCACTGAAAGTTAGATTTATCATCATTGGTAAAACCTGTAGAAAATTTGAATGATTTTTTTTTAAAACACATTTCTATGAACAAAAACCTCTCTCATATTTCCAATTGGATTCTCTAATTTTTTACAATTCCTCAAAAATTGTCATTCCATTGATGCAGGTTCCGGAGCTAACGTTACTCTATTGATGCAGGTTCCAGAGCTAACTCCAATGGTTCCAGAGCTAACATTATTTTGTTGATGCATGTTCCAAAGCTAAATAGAATGGTTCTAGAGCTAACATTACAGGTTATGGAGCTAACTCCAATAGTTCTGGAGCTAATATTGCAGGTTCCAGAGCTAACTTTGTAGGTTCCAGAGCTAACTCCAATGATTATGGAGCAATGTTACTTTGTTGATGCAGGTTTTGGAACTAAATCCAATGGTTCTAGAGCTAACATTACAATTTTTGGAGCTAATTCCAATATTTCCAAAGCTAACGTTATAGGTTTCAGAGCTAACTTTACAAGTTCTGAAGCTAACTAAAATAACTACAACTT
This sequence comes from Taxus chinensis, assembly GCA_019776745.2. NCBI lineage: Eukaryota > Viridiplantae > Streptophyta > Pinopsida > Cupressales > Taxaceae > Taxus > Taxus chinensis. Next base: position 60,450 of record CM034146.1, on the reverse strand, counting down.
TTGCATGCGATCTCGGATTGAGATGATTATATTTTAAACTTGCATAATTTTTTGAGAGGAATCTGAATATGAAATTAGATTTGAGTTTATATATACTTTTCATGATCAGTTTCATTTTCCCAATACTAGCATTATCTTTCCTTTATGGCCTGCATACACAAGACTTTGCATCTTTTCCCAACTAATCAATAAGATTAGTCAACAAAATAGATAACAAAAGATTTCTAAAGAATGAACAAGATATATATCTTATATTCTATCTTAAGCAAATTATAAGTTCCTAGATTACATTTAAATCCACTTTCAAAGGTAATTTATAAGGAGAAAATAATGGTAATTTATGGCCAATTTATGGCCTCATTAGTAGTTTGGTCTGAACCCACTCGTTGTATGTAACCCATAATGCCAAGGGCGGAAACTGTACTAAACTAAACTGGTGTAGAAGTGTTGTGTAGAATGTAAAACCCCGAATGATGCCCCCCTCTTTAGGGGTGCATGTGACATCGATGATAGGAGAATGCGGCCCCAAAAGAAGACCAACCACATGAACTCTATAACTCTTCCTTGCATGGGAAAGGGAATGCGATCGGTAGAAACCAAGGCATGCACAAATAAGAAGGCTAGCTAAAAACAAGTGTTAGTATGAACAAATATTCATGTAGAAAGCAATGTGTAAGCTACGTAAATAGTGTAAAAGATAACAAACAAAGTAGTAATGTAAACATGTAAGAAGATAAAGTAAGTCACACAAAGAAGGCTGCAAACATGGGACATCACTCACGATGTTGCAAGACACATAAGGCCATCATGACTACATACAATAAAAAATTGTGCACACCAAACATAGGGCAAGGCTCACATATAATAAAAAACACACAAAAACAACAGATAACCATGGAAGTGGATAAACCTGCAAACAAATGTTGCACATGAAGCACCTTTAACATGTTAGAAAGATAACCAGTATGTTAAAATTGTGTATAAATGAGTAATGGAAAGTGCTAAGTACAAAATGAAAATAGTAACACATGTAAGAGAAGAATGTGGATGCCCCCAGTGACCTATGTAGGATGGGTAGAAGGTGAGCATTCATGTTGCATGTAAAATACATGTATTTTTTTATCACAACTAGAAAGAGACATGAATGCGCATGTGTGGATGGTAATGATAAATGACATACAAGAGATCTAACTAGCATGTGTAATAAGTGACCATATACAAGCAAAAGTGAGCAAGAGTAAAAGAAACCAAGATATGCAACATGCAGTGGATGGATGGGATGGAATGGAAAATATATGATAAGAGCCACGTGACCCCAAGTGAATGGAATTGTATGTAGTGAGGTTCCTTTGGTTTGTCCCCTCAGCAATCAAGAATGAACGGTAAATGAGAGTCCGTCATCGGGAAATGGTCAAAATGTGTGTTGTGTCTAACGCGTTGTGATGAGTGTGTATGTATGTTGATGATATGTGAGCTAGAGATGATGTGTGTGTGACCGTTATAGCCAAAGCGTATATCACAACAAGATGAATGTAGGAGTGATGATTTAGCCTAAAGTGTGTATCACTGCAAGATGAAAAGAGGGATTGGTGATGTAGCCTAAAGCGTATACCACTACAAGATGATAGAGTAGGTGACCATTTAGCCTATAATGTATGTCACTATCCTAGAAATGTCATATGATATAAGGTCAAATGATGAATATGTGATGAAAAAAAGGTCCATTTGATTTGTAAACCCTCGACAGTCGAGTATGGATCGAGGAACTAAAGTGTGTCATAGGGTAGTGAGTGTAGTGCGTAGAAGACGATGTAGTGTGCGTGATAATAGATGATCATATGATGTGTGAGATGTGTAATACATGATGTATGTAATGTAAGATGTGTAGATATACTAATAATGTAGTGTGTAGGATGAGTAGTATGTGATGCTAGATGCGTAGACAATAGGAGTATGGCCCTTGTATGATGAGAAGTAATATGATGGATGATGTGTAGATGCACAAATTTTGAAATGATGAAGACCAAATATAGTATATAGGATGTATGAATAGACGTAATGTGTAAGACCTATTATGCAGTGTGTGTGATTCATGTGTAGTATTCCCCCAACACTCAAGTGTGAACCGAAGCAAAAGAGTGTGTCATTGGGTGATGGTTGATGCTAGAACATGTGATGATTATGCTTATGCGAGGAGATTGATGTATGGGAATGTAAAGACGATAAACACGCTGATACTAATATGAGATGGGGGGGATGTATTAGATGTTATGCCCCCCAAGTGTGTAGAGTGAAGGGTGCAATCATGTAATGACATCTAGAAGATCATCGCTCTGAAGATAATAGTCGAATGGATAATCATTAGTTACTTGATAAGCAATGGTGTCTGGTTGATCGTGTAATGAGCCATTGAGGAATAAGTTATGCATACCCATGGCGTATTCCTCATTAGTAAATGGAGGAAGTGGACAACCGTGCACATACCAATGAGTGTGATTTTGTGTATAAACTAGAAAAAATCTATTGCAAATGAAGACATGGACAAAAGGCACGGGGAAAGAGATATCTATATGATTAGGATCTAGAGCGGCCCTAATATAATCAAGCCATGATTGCCCTAATTTAAGTGGTGAAGAGTGAGGAGTGCATGATAAATAGATAGTAAGATGAAAGAAACACAAACCATAAGCATCAGTAATAGTGATGAAGCCATAATAGAGATGATGATCACGAGGAGGAGGATAAAGGTCCTCAAAATTAAAACCTAGTCGAGCTAAACCCTCATGTGTACATATGGTTTCATCACAAGTAGGATCAAACAAAATATATTCCCAATAGGAGTTATTCATGAAGAGTGTGCAAGTAAATGGAGGTCGTGCTAATGTAGGTGGTACATGTGAAGGTGCAGGTGATAGAGTGACGTCCATAGACTAGACATGCCCCAAAAAAGGAATCATAGCAGTAGTAGTAATAGGTGGGGTAGAAGAAAATGCATCTGTCACATAAATAACACCCTCAAGTGGTGGCAAGTGAGGTGGTTCCTCCATAGGTTGAGGATCATCTGTAATGTCACTACATGGAATAGGAAGACTAGTATTAGGAGCTCAGTCACAATATTAGAATGGATCGCAGTCACGAAAAATAGTATACTCAATGCCCTTATGTAAGAATTTAACACAATGATGTACAATAATAACAACAACATGTATGGCATGGAGTCATGACCTACCTAGTAAATAGTTATAAAAGACTGGAAAATCAATAATGAAAAACACAGTGTTGATAGTTTTTGGAATGACAGTGATAGGAAATGTAATATGACCGAGACATGGGCAAACAAAACCATCATAAGCACGTAGTAAAATACAAGATGAACTAATGTCATGAGAAGAAATACCTAAGACTTCAAAGAATGACATAGGACACAAGATGAGTTCATATCCATTATCAATTAGAGTGCATTTGATACCTACATTATGAATACGACACATTATAAGTGGATCATTGTCAAAGGTATGAACATCAACAAGAAGATTAGACTTGAATGCTATATGTTCAGAGAATGCATCAACAAATGTTTGGTAAACCGAGTTAGGTTGTAAGTTGGCACGAATGCTACTTTATGTCTTAGATCAGGATTTGTAAACAAATAATCATTAATTGAGATACTCGTGATGACGAAACTCTAAGGTGATGAGAAATGAAGGAAGAAGCTATAAGCGTGAAGAACCTACGAGCGTGGAGATCGAGTCAGGTTTACAAAAATGATTAACTAAAATGTGGATTTATTAAGTTAATCCATATAAGTACACTAGTAAATATGAACTAAAGTAAATAATGAAATTGACCCAAGCAACTAAGGAAGTAGAAGTGAAAACCCTAATATGCAAATAAGGATTGGAAGGAGCTTAGCTGATTCAATGGCTATTCGAGATTATGTCATAGGATGAACCAGATAAAAATAATGCAAATGTGACCACAAAGGAGCTCCAAAATACACAGATCTGAGGTGTTTGATTGGACTAGGGCACCTGGGAGAGGATCGGGGCACCTGTGGGCACCCTAGTCTGAGTTATGGGCACGCTGGTCCACGTAGGAGGTCCAGAAACCAAATTTTGAGGGGTGGAAGATGATGTGAAACCCTCACTATCTAGCATGTGTAACTTGCTACTTTATACCGAATGTCACTAATGATCAATGATAGAAGATAGATTAATTGAGCACTGCACTACATCTCAGACCTGATGTAGTTTTGTGTGTGTGTGTGTGTAATCATGTAGGATGCTCTTGTGTCAGTCACACTTTGTGAAAGTAGCGAGTAATAACTATGTGTATAAAATGTAATAAGATGGTGGATGAAGTAGGATAAAATTCCATCCTATGATGTGTGATGTAGATGAATCAACCTTGTCCCTTGTGATGGAGCTAGATGGATGCAACCTTAGATGATGATAGTAGCGACTAGTGCTTGGTCTCTCATTATAGTCTCATAACTTTATATTTATATGGTTCTCTTGATCTAATTTAGTAATTAATCCCGAAGAGGCCAACCACCAAAAAGATAATAAGCTCAAACGACTAGAAAGTGCCCAAATAGTGGTGGAAAAGTGTAAAAAGGATCAAGGTGCCCCGACTGGGACCAGGGCACCCATGGGCACCCCAATACTAGCCTGGACGCCCTAGTCATGGCTAAAATGACAAAAAATGACAAAAAAATATTGGCCATGTATGTGGTGAAGGTCAAGAATGACAACAAAAAGCAAATAATAATGGTCAAGAGACGGGGGTAATTAGTACTTTCTTCACTCAAAAACCATATGAATAGTAGTATGAGACCAAGACTAAATAATACCCAAAGTGCATGATTTAGCGTCTATAACTACTTACATCATGCCTATAAGTATGCCATTATATGGACGATTCCTAAGTAAGAAAACTAGACGTTAACAACATTTGTTTTGCTTTTACATTGCTTTATCCCTCTTGATACTCTTGACATTTTCTCTTCTTGAATGACCACGTTACTTTAAGACATTTAACAACACATGACCCAACTTCATATTTTTTGTTATATCCTCTAAGTATCTCAGAAAATACCACCCATTAGGGATATGAGCGCCTAGGCACTATTGTCCCCCTTTGGGCACTTCTCTCCTTTTCCCACCTTTTCTCAAGTTACAAATGCCACATCATCCTTTATCTTTTCTAAAGTCTCTTTTATCACTTTAGGTCGGCCTTTTTGGCTATTAATTACAAAATTCAAATAAGGGGATCATATATATACATGACTTAATCACTATTGTTACGGCCTAGAAAATTGGAGCTAATACTTATTATCCATTAAGATATGATGTGACAAACGATGAAAGGAAGAAACCAAGTTCAGACCATGAAAAGAATAGAAGCAAAGCATTTGTCAAGACTCTAGCGCCCAGATCAGACACTAGCACCTGTGGCAATCTTATCCTCTTTTGGGAGGTCTTGTACAAAGAGTTCCCAGATCCCAGTCTCTTAGAAAGAGTCTGAATATTCTAGATCCAAGCTTCTCAACCTTTTTTCAACCCATAATCAGTCCAGACCTCCTAATACAAGCTAAAGCATTCTTATCTCTTATCTTGCACACTTTTTTATACTCTAAATGTTATATCTTACTTGTTACTATTATATATTTTTGATCTCAGTCCTCTGATTATGATTTTCTTTAAATAATTTTGGTGAGTCCAACCCTCACATACCCATTATTAGATCTATACTTTATGCACATTACCTGTAGTGGTCACTTTAGTCTCCTACAACATACTGAGATCCTTCCACATACCCGTACTCGTTCCCAATAGTATGGCTGAAACCACACATGATAACTCTCTATTCAATTCATTTTCCATCCCCCTCCATGACATAGAAACTTATGATAGCAAATAATTCTATGATGAAAACACTAATGTGGATCTAGCATAACTTGATGCTCTCACCACTTTCTGTTATACATTGCATGATAATCCCACCCATGTATGATCTGAAAACGAGTGTTGTATTTTTTTTCACTTTTATAAGTTTCCAAAGATCGTGATTTTTTTTAACCAATTTTAAGTATTCTAAACTCCAAAAATTGATTAAATTCTGATTATTATGCATCCATATAAGTGCAAAAAACTTGTGTAGCAAATAAATAATCAGAAAATGGAAAACATTCAGATAACAAACAAGATTGTTTACGGGGTTCGGAAATTCCTACGTCCCCGGGTTCAGATTGAACCGATCCATTAATAATATTGAAATGAAAGTACAATAACTCTTAAAAACAACAAATAATGAATCACAACCTGCAAATGAGCTGATCAATGTCCCAAGAACTCTGAAAAATAGCAGAAACTGTCCCAAGAACGATCCGTGGCTCCTACAGTGTTTTCACAATGTGATCTCCCTGCAACTGTGTTAGAAAAACACCTACAAGTAGAGATTTAAAAACATTCTATGAAAAAAAATCATATTTTTTAGATCAGATCTGAATTATGAACACTTTTCATGTTTACACCAAGTCACAATTCGGACCAGAAGTGCATTGAAATTCGTGTTTTCCAACTAGCTGTCTTGAAGATCCCTGTTAAAATCTGTATTAAAAACTTCCAAAAATAGGTTAAAACTCATCAAAAAAGATCAAATATTATATTGTTGGAATATTCTTAGAATTATCTACATTTCATATTTTTACTCCAAATGCCCAATCTAAGTGTAAGGACTTCAAAAATGGCATTTTCTAAAACTGCCTCCTTATGCTGCATGCACAGACCTGTCTCCATAGTATAAGTTGAACCGCCGCATTTTATAATCCGCCCAAGCCTCTAGGTGAGTTGGTCAGCGGATTGGTCTTGGGCAGCGGAGGTTATGGGTTCAAAACCCGGTGGCATGTATTAAGGCGGAGTCTATTTTGCATGTGGGTGAGATATCCCACATTGACTGCGTGAATGGAGGGATTAATGCTTATTATAGGCCAAACCGCCCGAACCACATGTGATTTCGGTCACACCTATCACCATTTTGTTTGACCACATAATAGTGGCGAGCTGACTGTATTTGAATTTGGATTTGTGTTGTTTGAAATGCCCGTGATATGGGCCGAGCTATGTAGTAGGGTTGTTGGCAATATGATAAGGTTTGACCGCCGAGTTAAGTGGAAACCGATGCATTGTTGATTGGCCCCAAACGGTTTGGCATATATGTGTGGCATGTAAATAATTAACACTTGTCATCTCTCGATAGGAAATTTTGATCGAATTCGACGAGTGGTGGCAAGCCACGTGGTGGCTTGTGGACCCGTCACGTTGGCGATAATACCATAGTCCACACGGCAGCTGGGCTCCCCTCCGTAATAAAAGTTGAGCCTCTTGTTCCCGTGTACCATTTTTATGCTCGTCGAAGACCAGTGATCGAAAACCAAAAAACAACTCCTTTTTTTCCTTTTCGCGACGTGTCGCAGTGCGATTGGTCCATTATTAACCAGTTGACTAGAGTTGACTTTCCCGTTGACCGAACTTTGACCGGACATAACTAGAGCTCCCGATGTCCGTTTGTCGCGTTCTTACAGTCATTGGAAAGCTCTCGGGATGATCTTCTGCACTAAAAACATGATATGAAAACAAATCATATGTATGAGATCACATCTGAATTCTTAACACTTTTCATGTTTACACCAAGTTACAATTCGGACCAGAAGTGCATTGAAATTCGTGTTTTCCAACTAGCTGTCTTGAAGATCCATGTTAAAATATGCATTCAAAACTTCCAAAAACATGCTAAAACTCATCAAAAAAGATAAAATCTTATATAGTTGGAATCGTCTTAGAATTCTCTACATTTCATCTTTTTACTCCAAATGCCCAATCTGAGTGCAAGGACTTCAAAAATGGCATTTTCTGAAACTGCCTCCTTATGCTGCTTGCACAGACCTATCTCCATAGTATAAGTTGAAGCGCCCCATTTTATAATCCGCCCAAGCCTCTAGGCTAGTTGGTCAGCGGATTGGTCTTGGGCAGCGGAGGTTATGGGTTCAAAACCCGGCAGCATGTATTAAGGCGGAGTCTATTTTGCATGTGGGTGAGATATCCCACATTGACCGCGTGAATGGAGGGATTAATGCTTATTATAGGCCAAACCGCCCGAACCACATGTGATTTCGGTCACACCTATCACCATTTTGTTTGACCACATAATAGTGGCGAGCTGACTGTATTTGAATTTGGATTTGTGTTGTTTGAAATGCCCGTGATATGGGCCGAGCTATGTAGTAGGGTTGTTGGCAATATGATAAGGTTTGACCGCCGAGTTAAGTGGAAACCGATGCATTGTTGATTGGCCCCAAACGGTTTGGCATATATGTGTGGCATGTAAATAATTAACACTTGTCATCTCCCGATAGGCAATTTCGATCGAATTCGACGAGTGGTGGCAAGCCACGTGGTGGCTTGTGGACCCACCACGTTGGCGATAATACCATAGTCCACACGGCGGCCAGGCTCCCCTCCGTAATAAAAGTTGAGCCTCTTGTTCCCGTGTACCATTTTTACGCTTGTCGAAGACCGGTGATCGAAAACCAAAAAACAACTCCTTTTTTTCCTTTTCGCCACATGTCGCAGTGCGATTGGTCCATTATTGACCAGTTGACTAGAGTTGACTTTCCCATTGACCGAACTTTGACCAGACATAACTAGAGCTCCTGATGTCCGTTTGTCGCGTTCTTACAGTCGTTGGAAAGCTCTCGAGATGATCTTCTACATTGACACCATTTAGGGATGTTTTGGGAACTTTAAAAAATGATCCCCGTATAAATGTACCACACGTCCTTGATACCTTATTATTAGCTCAATATGTCTGTGACAATACTACTCACATTAGTATGGTTTTCACCTTGGATATCTCTACCACTGTCACTTCTTCTATTCCAATTTCTTCTTTCCCCACTACTGTGGGGATATCCACCATTCACATGCCTATTTCCGCACCCACTACTCACTTTTTTCCCTTATTATTTCCCATATCCAACCCAACACTTCTTCAAGCACCTATGCCTCGAAGTGTTTATATCATGATTTATAATCTCAAATTCATCAATTGCAATATTCCTTGTCATCTTCTTTTTCATCTCTTGATTCTTCGCTTCTTCTTCATATTCATTTTGCACCTGAAGTTTATACTTATCCACTCCTTCCTAGTTTTGTCTCACCTAATTTTCCACTCTTTGATGGCTACAAAGATCCCCAAAAGCACCTCTAATCATTTAATGTTGCATGCTTAGATTATGCTTATGATGACACACTTTTGACCAAGTTGTTTCCTAGAATCTTACAAAACTATGCCTTGAAATGATTTTACGACTTGCCTTTACACTCCATTAGATCTTTTACTACTTTAGAAAATTTGTTTTTGGCTCACTTTTCTATTAATATTGGAATGAAGATATCATATGGACAAATGGCCAAAATGTTACAAGGTTCTAATGAACATCTTAGTGACTATGTTTTGAGTTACAAGACCAATCTTGCTAAAATGAACAATATCTTGGCTGAATCTGAATTAACAGATCTTTTTATATAAACCCTATTATCTCATTTGAAATAATGTGTGCTCTTTAACTCTTTTCACTCTTTTCATCATCTATGTCATACTCTGAAAACTTGTGAAATAAAGTTACTCTCTTTGGGAAAAATTAAATATGGTGCTATATTTATGATCAATCTACTTACAATTTCCCAAACAAATCAACCTTCAAGAGAAAGTATAGTGAAACCAAGCCTATTGCTAATGTTGTGTCTCAACCTACGAAGCTCCAATTATAGCCTACACACCGTATTTTAACTAAATTTCCATATCCACCACGTTTTTTGTTACCTCAACTCCTAGAAAGCAATCTGATTTCTCAACTTGCTTCTCTTGAGCTAGATCCTAATAGACCTCGTGGCAACAAATTTGGTGAAAATGTTCATTGTGCTTATCATATATGCAATGGTAATTCTACTAATAGGTGTTTCAAGCTTAGACATCTAATCCAAGATCTAATTGACAATCATGACATTGAATTACCTAAATCTATTATTTTTATTCGAAAACCTACTAATGACAATGGTAAGCTCAAAATATTTAATGACCCTTTGCCTAAGCATGAAAAATCAGTTCCTAAATCCTCTTCGAGTCATGTTTATCATGTTTTTTCTCCTCCTCCATCTTCATGCTACCCTCTTGGATTTATTGTTGGTACTACTAATCTTCCTCCACTTGTCATTACTTTTATTTATTTTGATTTTCATGCCTTTTTTTCATCACATAGGCTGCACATTGACACTTCTATTGGTCCTCGTGTTATTAATAATGTTATGATACATCCTTCTTACAAGCACAATGCATGTTCAATCTATCTTGCAAGTCATCAAATGTCCATTATCTCATATGAACTGTAGGTCTCCTACTTCCATGGGCATGTCACTCTTTCTATCACTGTTGGACCCTAAAAGCACCCTAAACTTTACAAAGCAAATTGCATGACTAAACAAGGAAAGCTAACACCATTTCCATCCATCTAGTCAAGGTTATAAGTGTAGGAATGTGATATTAAGATAAAAGCTTAAAAGAATGCTTAACTAGTATGAAAGCAATGTAAGATATAATTAAACATGCCTACTAATATGCTTGAATTACCTAACACGGGCCTAAATAGACCTTAGAGGGAAATTAAATGGTTATGGTTGCTCCTCCAAACAATGGTGAAATGACCTCTCCAAATGACTTGTTAAGTCACTTTAGATTATTCATCTACTAACCTTGTTGAAGGCTTTAGGCAAGGATTGAACTTGGCTATATATCATATTTATTATATGAGATGCAAATCAAAGCATGGTGTAAAGTATAAAGGAGTGAGGTGCACTCTTTTTATTGTTTTTTATTTTGGGAGAAACTTGTATTTTGGTGCATGTGGGACAAAAAAGCCCCAAATTAGAATAGAATTGCTAATCATGATTAGGCCTTGCTAGCCACAATTAGTGAATCACCTAATGATTAAGAGGTATGAAGTCCTAATCAAGCACTTAGGGTCAACTAGGAGGCTAGGATAATATTTTGAAGCTTGTTGAGACGTTGTGGAGTTGAATAGGGTGATTTTGAGTGGTCATAAGAAGGGTTTGAGCCAATATTAGGGTATATTGACCAATCAAGGGAAAAATAGGATTAATTAGCTAATAACGTTAATTGTTGCTCGGAAGAGGATAACAACCTACGATTTGACATTGATTAGCATCCTGAATGTGGAAAAGGGTGGATAATCAACAAAGCATCGTTAATTAACCAAAATAGAGGGAAAGTGTTAGTTAATTAGCCGAAATCACTAATTATAATGGAATTGGCAAGAATGAGAGTCATTTTTGTGCGTATTAGCAATAAGATTGCAAGAGCAGAACTTAGGTGTCTACATTTCCTTAGGTTTGAGGTGAAGTTAGTAACTTCTCTTCAAATGTAGTAGACAAGCATAAAGAAGCAAAATTTTGAAGAAAAATTAGTAGCATGAAGGATGCCCTCTCGAGTGTCGATGGGGTGATAAAAGAAGTCAATCAACGATTGAAAATATGATTGAAATGGATAGAAGAAAATAGGTTAGAATGGGAACAAAACCTTTGGTTTACAAGAAGAAAATAAGGATAGGGATAAACATGGTTGTTTATTGCCCCAGGTGATTTGGAAGAAAAATTAGTAATGGTAATAAACAATAAGTGATAAGAAATGATTAATGGAGAATAGAGGATAAGCCCAATCTTTGCATCCAACCTTTCAATAAACAACATGTTTATATCATTATCCCCCTAGGTCTACATCATCATCCTTTATTTAAAATAAACAAAAAAATAAGATAACATGAAAATCTAAATTACTAACAATTGTTTACTGCTAAAAATACGTAACTCCATGTAATATACATTATGCAATGCAATATGAGAAAGTAAAATGATATTGAGCTCCATGCAACATCAAAACATGCAATGCAATATGAGAAAGTAAACAAACTAACCCCTAACAAAGAAACCAACACAATCACACGTACTCAAACAAACAATGTTTAAGATAGTTGCACTAATGTTTTTGTTATCAAGTTGTAGTTCCCAACTTTTCGTGTTGTAATGACAATGGTTAAAAAGAATGCCCCAAGTAATAACACATGCAAGGGAAAAATGAAGTACACAAGTATTCCTATGGAAAATCTTACGTGCACTATGACATAGTCCATGACAACTCACTATTGCATAGGAATACTGACATAACACGCAGTCGAGCTTTTGTTAATGAAGGTAAATCACGATGATCCACAAGTCATTTGAGACCAGAACAAGCAAGAACATTATAAATATGGTTTTTTATGACCAATTTTGATGTTCGAGGATGATGCCAGTGATACTGGATTTCAGCTGTATGCACGCTATTTACTAATTTTTGAAAAAAAAATGAATTTTTACAATTTTTTGGATTTTTGATGATTAAACTATTTTTTTTTGAATTTTTTTGATTGTTTTAATTTTTTTTATTTTTAGGGAAAAAAATATTATAGAAGAAATAATGGAGTCGTGAAACAACATTAATAGTGACTGCAAAGCAAAACTATGCCCTGAGTAGTAGAAAAGGTCGTTGAGACGCAAAAATATGCTCTAAGGCAATCAAACGAGCGTTAAAATAATTATTTATTAAAAATAATCATCAGGACCAGTATTAGAAGAAATTAGAAGAACCGCGATGGTTTCAGGGTGTCCCAAGGGTGAGAAATGTGTTGCGGGAGGTAAAAATAGGTATATAAGCCGTCCTAGCCAACTCATTTACCACATTCACTTACCATTTACTATTGATCGGAGCTCTGACCTACAGGAGAAGATGGCGAGGGTACGGAGCTGAAAACACCATGCAAATCACGTGAGAGAATACATGAGGCTCCCATTGGATGGACCCCAAGTACATGAAGCTCTTCCTCACCCTTGTGATTTATCAGTATTTAATTTATGTTGTTTTTCAAGCTTTTTTAGGGTAGAGTTACGGTAGTTCGGTACCGAAAATGTGCAGACGCGGCCCTAGGGGTGCACATGTGTTGCACTATGCATGGGCACACATGCACCTATACATAACCTAAATGTGCATGTGCATAATTGGTTTTTAGGTGGGGGTGCACATGTGCCTACGCAAAAAGGAGTGCGCTTGTGTAAAAGGGATACCCTAGGCATGGGCTTGCGTAAAGAAGGGCGTGTCAGTACTTATAGGGGTGCACTCATGCTCAAAGGGGTGTGCTCGTGCTACCCGGGGCACACCAATGCATAAAAGTAACTTTTATATGGCTTTTCAAAAGAAAACCTAGGTTTTAACAAACCCTAGTTGTTAGGAAAAGATGATATATATAAAAATAGAAGAATAATGTGGTAAACTGCAAAAAATAAATGATAGAGTAGAAGAATAAATGGAATATTAGAATATAAGAATAAGATCATAATTAAATGACCTGATTGGTTTTGCAGGAGGACCTAAATAGGCTAGAGGCGTGAGAGTGACATGTGCGACTTTGGGCCTACGAGGAGACCTTTAGCCGACACGACCAGATTTTTCTGGAGATCACTTTAGATGTGACTGGGCTAGCAAATGTAGCTCATATGCCCCAGATTACCATAGGCCATAGCTTGTTCTCAGCCTTAGCTGAGTGTTGGCAAGGAAATTTTTCGGGTGGACAAATCTTTGAATTCCTTGCCAATGCTCTGGGAATCTAAGTCCCTCTACTTAGCCGGTGCAACCGCTGTGTATGCATGCGTGAGAAAGCATGGATTTTTGTGGTTGCCTTTCAGCCTGGGATCCAATAGGGGCACTCCATTGACCCTGTGGTAAATGGTTGCAGTCATCTGCAAGGGGAAATTTTTTATGAGGGTGGGAAATGGAGTGAGAAAAGAGGTAGGAGAGCTAATGTTGCAGGTAGAAAATCAGATTCCTGCATGCACTAGTTATAAATTTCAACACATGAATTCATGAGAAGAAACAACTCTGCAAATAACAACAAGAGTAAATAGAATTCATTAATCACAAAGTATCAAGAAACCCCTTAGTCAAAGAAAGTAAGAAACTCCTTCTTCTTGTATTGATTTTTTAAACACAAGATGTACATGGTATCGGAATAGAAGAAATTTGAGAGTGGAGGGAAGTAGAAGAAAAATGGCTATTTCCTTTGCTTTCTCTAGGTACAATGCACTCTCGAGTCTACAAGATCAATCACCCCTCCCCTTTTACAATGACGTGAAGAAGCCATTAAATATCTTGTAAGAAACGGTTACAACTTCTTCTTTGTTAGCAAGAAACGATTTATCATCTTTTCAATCATTCAAGTTCGTTCAGATTCTTAATTCGTGAAGAAACGCCAATGGCGAGAAAAACCATAATTTTCATAATGTAGCCATTACACTCGTTTTGTAACTTTGAATTTGAACCGTTCATCTTGCCTTTGAAACTTTAAACTAGAGTCATCCACGTGGGAGAAATTTATTGGAGCAGGTGTGGAGGATGCCTTTTGCATTTTGTGACTTTATAGAGATTTGGCATTTTTTACATTTTTGGTCAGCCCTTCCGCTTTTGATATAAGCCTGACATGTGGCTTCACTTGATTTGTGAAGGAATCACGACTCACTTTATGACTTTTAGCCCTTTTTAGAAAAAGGCTCAAAACCTCAAAGTTCTCTGCCAACCAGCTTCCCCGCTTTGACTTTCAATGCAGGCTCAATATTTGAATTTTTCCTCATAGCATGATCGGGGCTACGGGTCACTTTATGACTTTTAGCCCTTTTTACAAAAAGGCTCAAAACCTCAAAGTTCTCCGCTGACCCACTTCCCCGCTTTGACTTTCAATGCGGGCTCAACATTTGACTTTTTTCTCATAGCATGATCAGTGTTGCGGGTCACTTTATGACTTTTATCCTTTTCACCACAATGCCTCAAAATGCAAAAGGATCCACCTTTCCGCCTTTCCACCAATCTTCCAATTGGAGTCTTTCGGGACCGCGGGGCCAATTTGACATTTTTGCTAAAATAACAAAAAACGTTAAGTTCTCAAAAAAAGGACTCATCATGCTGCATCCATTTAGATATGTCCACGTACCCATGGATAACGGGGCCAAAATTTGACGGGGAAGAAAATGCCTGTCATTCACGACTGAGGAAAAATGTAGAGAAGAAGAAAACTCCATCATTTTGCACCCAATTTTCAAATTTCTTTTGCGAACCAAGGAATTTAAAAAAATACAAGGTTCGACGATCCATGGCCATAAAAAGATTGAAAATTTCATTTAAATGAGGACAACAATAAAATTTTCATGTGTCTAAATAGGAAAACGGAAAATTTATCAAAATGTGCATACTTGAGAGTTTAAACAACTTCAAAGCATGAATTTCTCTATCTTTTCGGACTTCCAACTTTACTTGAACACTTCTGGAGGGCGTGAGCTCAAAATTTTTCAATTTGAATTTAAAAATGAGGGGGGAGATTTTGAGGGCAATAATAGTTGGCTCTGGGTTGGGGACATGACATGGACTAAGCATAATGAAGACATGACATGGGAATCCAAAATCTCAATCTCTAGACCCTGTAATTCGTTGACTAGTGCCTTATCCATTAGGCCTTTCATAGTCATGTACAACTTCAAGAAAGAAATATCAGAAGAAGGAAACACACAAGCACACAATGGGAATGAAGCACATGACATGCAATAGAAGGGGAAACAAACCACACTACGGAAAGGGAAACACACCTATGGTACAAGGCGAGGGAACAACCTGCTTTCACTGATGATATAATTTCAAGTATTGCCTGCTTCGAGGCAATTCCAGTGGCATTCCATCTAAATAAAATTGTTCTCGCCGCAAGCTTCATGAATCTGGAATGGGCCGAGCCATAATGAATCGAACTTTCCATGGATGCCTTTTGGTTATCTTCTCTTGTCCCATAGCAGGATGGAGTCTCCAACTTTGAATTCTCTTACCTTGGCCTTCTTATCAAAAATCTTGTTTACTTTCAATTGGTGCTCCTTAATGCGATCCACCACTTGGAGTCTATTTTCTTCCAGTTTCTCAAGAAAGAGGATCCTCTTGTCAATGGAATCCTTGTACTGACCATCTTTTATTGCTTGTAGCAGCTTGAGAGTTCGCATCTCAATCATGAGAGAAATTATTTATTTGACTCCATATAGTAGTTAGAATGGTGACATACTTTCCTTCTTGGGAGTGATCATATCTGCCCACAATG
Source organism: Taxus chinensis (assembly GCA_019776745.2). NCBI lineage: Eukaryota > Viridiplantae > Streptophyta > Pinopsida > Cupressales > Taxaceae > Taxus > Taxus chinensis. The sequence goes on along the minus strand of CM034146.1, from coordinate 44,156 downwards.
TGTCATACAACCTTTTGTGCCAATTCCTTTGATTCTCATTTACAAGCTTACGGACAATGGTCACAATGTTCTTGTTGTTTGATTCGTCGTGTCTGTTTCCTTGTGGATAGTAGTCAGAAGAATGAGATAGGGAGATTCCATAGCTATAGAAAAACTCGGTCATCTCTCTTGAAGAGAAATAGGTAGCATTATTTGCTACAATCTTATATGGCACTTCGAAAATAAATATGATATTCTCCTTGATGAAGTTGCATACTGTTGTAGTGTTGGCTTGTTTGGCCGGAATGGCTTCCACCCATTTGGTGAAGTAGTTTGTTGCTATTAGTACATAGGTGTGCCCCGCGCTTGAGTGAGGGTTCAAAAAACCAATGAAGTCCAACCCCCACTATTGAAATGGTTCTTAAATAACCACATACATGAGTGGTAAAGTAGTGAGTTGTGGTCTCCCAACGAACTATTGGCATGCTTTGCATTTAGAAACCCAATCTTGAGTGTCTGCAAAGATGGTGGGCCAATAATACCTTCCTCAGAGGATCTTGTGTCTAGTGACCATTGCTGAAAAATGTTCACCACATTCTTGGTCATGGTATGCTTTAAGAAACTTTTCTTGTTGCTCTTTATTTACGCACCTAAGGAAACAACCATCCAGGCCTCTTTTGTAAAGCGCATGATTCCAGATTACAAATTTATTTACCATCAGCTTGAGTGTTCTCCTTGTCTAGTACTCAAGATGGGGGGGAATTCTCCATAATTTAGGTAATAGGTGATATCAACATACCTCTCATCAGTAGTGGTGATAAAGAGAACATGTGGGTTGTCTTCTGAACAAGTTGAGCAAGCACAATTTTCTTCGCCATGTTGAACTTTGAGTGTTTCATCTTCAACAATCAACTTGCACAAGCCATTTCCCCTTACCAGATTGGATGGTTGAATCTCCAAGTCATATTCTTGAGTCTTTACAATCTAATTTCCTCTTTTAGCTCCATGATCCTGCTGTGCCAAGATGGAATTGATTTCATTGCCGGGGACCATCACCACCGTGTGGGAATTGAGGATGTAAAATCTGAAGTTTTTTACAGCCTTAAACACTGCATAGGCATGCTTCTCCAATTGGATGTATTTTAGCTCATGCTTTTTCACAGGAAAACTCATGAAATCAATAGGTGATTCCATGCCTTCATCATTTTTCTGAACAAGAACAACAGAGAGTGTATGTTCTAATGCATAACAATACATGATGAATTCTTTGTTAAAATCTGGAGATACAAGAGTCAGAGCCTTGGAAATGGATTTCTCGATCTCTTCAAATGTTGCCTTCCCTTCATTGTTCCATTTGAATTTTGCTTGTGGTTTCATCATGGAAGTGATGTGCTTCATCAACTCAGCAAAATCAGGCACAAAACAATGAAGAAAGTTCACCTTTCTGAAGAATGATTGAACTCCTTTCTTGCTTGTGGGCAGGGCTAATGCTTTAATGGATCTAATCCTCTCAGGATCAATGTGTGCTCCATGTTTGTTCAAAATGTGCCCCAATAACTTGCCTTCTGTGACTCCAAAAATGCACTTGTTTTGATTTAGTGATATGCCATGTTTCCTACACCTTGCAAGTACCTATTCCAACTGATAGATATGATCTCCCCTCTTCTTTGAAAATATTTTTAGGTCATCAAGATATATGACAATGCAATGCTTTAGATATTTAAAGGCCAAATCCATCACCCTTTGGAATGTAACTCCTGCATTGATTAGGCCAAAAGGCATTCTGTTGTAGGCAAAAGTGCCCCAAGGTGTTGTAAAGGTTGTCATGGTGCAGTCCTCCTTTGCCTCTTTGATTTGATTATATCTTGAGGATCCATCAAGTAATGAAAGCATTTCAGATCCATTGATTTCTTGCAGGATATGGTCCATGATAGGAAAAGGATAATTTTCCTTTAGTGATGCCTGATTCAGGTTGTGAAAATCTACACATATCCTTATTTCACCATTCTTCTTCCGCACTAGCACAATGTTAGCCACCCACGTTGAATGGTGGATGGGAAAAATGATCCTTGCATTAAACATCTTCATTACCTCCTCCTTGATGGTATCAACAATCTTTGGGTTGTACGGCCTTTGTTTATGCTTGAAGGGCTTAACACCCCACTTCAAAGGAATTGAGTGATGTATTTCCTTTGGCTGGAAGGATTTGAGTTCATCATAAGAGTAGGCCAATACATCTGAGTATTTCTTGAGTAATGCAACAAACCTTCTTTTTTCTTCAGGCGAGCAACATTTTCCAATATTGACCATCCTTGGCTCCTCCAGGGTACCAATGTTTTCTTTATCAAAATCAGCTGGGCACCGAGAAGATTGCTTTTCTTTCTCTTGAATGAATCTGTCATGTTTGTCAAACAGGTCTTCTAAAGAGTCTAAGCCTTTGTGATTTTTTTTCCCTTTCAATTTGATTACTCCCTCATCATCAATCCCTTCAATTCCTTCTTTCTCTTCTTTGGGGACTGCTTCTCGGTGTGTATTTTCACCTCCTTCGAAGAAGAGATTATATAAATTATCCCTTTGCTCTAAAAAGGCTAGAATTTGGTTATCATCATTAAATACTTTCCAATGATTTGCATTGTCTAGTACACTAGGCCTGAATACCATTTCAATGGTCACTTTGTCTTTACCAAAAGAAGGATGAGGTGTCACTAGGGAAGCTGACACTGTAAGAGAATCTTCCTTTTCATTATGTTCCCTTGGAATAACTTTAGTGGAAAATTCATCAAAATATTTAATGTAGTCCCACACTCTGTTTCTGTAATGCCGGAGTCTTGGATTCTTCACTTGATATTGTTGGCGGACCTACTTTACCACAACCTTAGCATCACCTCAGAATCTTTGTTTCTTGATTCCCATGTCCTCTACTGGAATCAAGCCTAAGAGTAGTGCTTCATACTCTGTAGTGTTATTTTTGTTATCAAATTGCAGCTTGTAGGCAAATGGGTACAATTCATTGGAAGGAGAGTACAATACTACACTAGCTCCTGAGCCCACACTAGAATGACTACCATTAGATTCCATTGTCCAAATTTGATCTTTCTCTTCCTCCACAAGAAGTGGCAAGTTATCCTCTTTTTTTGATGTGAGGAAGTAGTTTCCTAGCCCACAATCTTGAAAGATAATGTTTGCTTTTGGATCATCAGAATTTCATACTATGAACTTCATCTTTCTTACTGGTAGCAACTTCTTCATCTTTCCTTTTACCGGGATAGTTGTATATGACCAATCCATTTTTATCTCTCCACCCAAGTCTCTATAGAAATTCCTACTCAATAGCATACCAAAGGATGTTGGGATGTCTGCTACCAGTATGGTTAGGAGCACCTTCTTGTCTGGAAAATCAGCTAGTGCTACATGTGCATATTTGATTCTTCCTAACAATGGCACTTGTTTGGATTCCATTGAGTAATAGGTGCCATTTACCTGGGTCAAGGTGAGGCCTAGAGCATTTGCAACTTTGGTTGGCATCACATTGTTTGAGGCTTTGGAATCTATGATACAATTATTTAGCTAGAATCCTTTAATGAGGAGTGATAGGTAGAAAGGTTCAACCCTGTTGGTTTTGGTGGAATTGAGGGCTAGCATGTTTTGGGAAGGTGGTGTGGATGGAGTGGGTAGTAAGCCTTTATAATTAGGACTCGATGATACAGGGTTACCACCATAAACTATATTAATGAACCTGCCAAACTGGGTAGGGTGTGTTTATAGGTATTCTATTTTTGAGAGCTAGACTTTGGTTTTGCTTGTATATTCCACAAAGTTAAATGGTGTTATGGTGAGCGAGGAAGAGGTTCTGGAAATGGAGGAAGATTTACATGGTAGAGGCTTTGCTACTTTGGGTGTTGAATTATCCTTTTCGGTGTAGCAATTGGCTTGGAAGGGGGTGAGGGTGTAGCTTTTGATTGAACCTTAGATGTTTTTGTAGGAACAATATTTAAAGGAGAATTGTTCTTAGCAACTTTTGAGATGGGAGAAGAATTAGATGAATTACTTGGCATAGTAGCATGATCCCTGACAACCAGTGAGTCTAGTTTTTCTTTGGCTGAATCCATAGAAGGTGGTAATGGTGATCCTTTGCTGATTATTTTATTTTGTGTGACCTCTGGATGAGAATCTTCTTTATTCTTCTTATCCTTTACCACAACAGTTAAGGACAAAACACCTTTCCTGGATTGTGCACGAGTGAAAACAACACATGAGAAACTTGGAGCTTCTTCATCATCATCATCTTCATCATCAACGTACTCAATTAGGCCATTGTGCATATCAAATTCCTTAACCTCAAGATAGTTTTCATAGTCTTCCATATTTTCTTCTTTAGTTTCATCAATTTCTACTTCCTCCTCTGGCTCTTTGGTGTCACAGATGGCATTGACTGGTGGTGCTTAACGAGCAAGCTAATGAGTAGGTGGAGAAATCCTTGGCCTATTTGGAGGGTTTTTTTTCTTTGAAGCATTCTACATTGTGATATGAGATAGATGCTTCTTCAAGGCAACCAAGTCATTTATTATTTTTTGTAACATTGTATCTGTGGTGACAAAGTTTGAATTCTGACCCTTTTACTTTCCATTGGGGCCTTTCACCTTTCCGGAAAGTATTAGATCATCATTGGTTTCTATTGCATAGTCCTGGGCTTCCCTCAATGTTCTTGGTTGGGCTCTTCTGAGGAATAAAGCTACTTTTGATGGCAAAGCACTGATGAAAAACCTCTTCAAATTATTTGTAGGAGGCACCACATCTTCAGGGATCCTTCTTATCACTCTATCATATATTACTACGAAGTCCCTCATTGACTCAGAGGTTTCTTTCTTTATTTGTACCAATTAGACCAAAAGATCCTGACAATCTTCTGTGCTCTTGAACCTGTGTTCGAATGTACTTCTTATATCCTCCCAACAGGTGATGGACCTCGGGGGTAGCATGTAGAACCATTCGGCAACTTTCTCTTGAAGTGAATCCACAAAGAGTCAGATTGACACATCTTCATCCTCAACACCCAACACACTGCAAGTAGTGATAAATGCTGCTACATGCTTTTTAGGGAGTTGAGAACCATCACCTCTGAATTTTGGGAAGTTTTTTCTTGAGCCTCTTGGTAGCTCATGGAGTGGTTGAGCAAGAGCAAGTGGACCGGTGTTTCCTCCCCATGGTACATTAGGCCTACGGGCCTCATGATCATGTTCACGTTCATGATCACGATCCCCCATTCTGTTTTTATTTCTAGCTTCCAACCTTGCTAAGGCTGTGGCTTATGCTGCTACTCTTTCATCTCCATTGGCTTGAAGTCTCTCGATTTCTTCGAGTTGAGCTCTTATTTCTTCTAAGGCTCTCGCCTCTCTTTCTCTAGCTTCTTCTTCGGTCTCCACATCAGTGAAGTCTACAAGGTTCTCATGTATGTATGGAAATTCACCATCCAAAGGATTGGCAACACTCAAGTTCCCAACGTGACCGGTTTCTTGAAAAGGAAGCCTTTTGATTCCGAGTAGCTCTTGTCTCCTTTGAAGTTCCTCAAAAATGGGATTAGTTTTTCCTCCTTATCTCTGTTGTCGGGTGTATCTTCTATCCGCCAGTTTAAAAATCTATGCTCTTCTTTGCAGTGCTGGAATTTGTCTTTGCCTCTCCAATTCAGCAGCGCATTCTTCTTCAAGGTCTAAAATTCTTGTGGAAATGAAGTAGTGATTGGCACTTTGTCTATTATGCCAGATAGATTCCCTCAAATATGAAGCAATGTCTTCTTGGATGTGGAAGAGCAATTCGGGTCTTTCAATAGGAGGGTTTCCCAAAATAACCATGATTTGAATCCATGTGGCTCATATAGCCATTCAAATTCTAGAAATTTTTCTCTTTTTTGAATTTTGAATTTTCTGACCTTGCGCTCGCATTCAGGTGCAAATGCTCGTAAATCTACCCCACAGTAGGCACCAAAAAATTTTGGAGAGGAAATTTTTCAGGTAGACAAATTTGTGAATTCCTTGCTAACGCTTTGGGAATCTAAGTCCCTCTACTTAACCAATGCAACTGCCATGTATGCATGTGTGAGAAAGCATGGACTTCTGTGGTGGCCTTTCAGTCGAGGATCCAACAGGGGCACTCCACTGACCCTATGGTAAATTCTTGCAGTCATCTGCAAGGGGAATTTGTTATGAAGGTGGGAAATGGAGTGAGAAAAGAGGTAGTAGAACTAATGTTGTAGGTAGAAAATCAGATTCCTGCACGCACTAGTTAGAAACTTCAACACATGCATTCGTGAGAAGAAACAAATTTACAAATAACAACAAGACTAAATAGAATTCATCGATCACAAAGTATCAAGAAACCCCTTAGTTAAAGAAAGCAAGAAACTCATTCTTCTTGTATTGATTGTTTAAACACAAGTTGTACATGGTGTCAGAATAGAAGAAATTTTAGAGTGGAGGGAAGTAGAAGAAAAATGGCTATTTCCTTTACTTTCTCCAGGTATAATGCAATCTCGAGTCTATAAGATCAATTACCCCCTCCCATTTTACAATGGCATGAAGAAGCCATTAAATATCTTGCAAGAAATGGTTACAAATTCTTCTTTGCTAGCAAGAAACAGTTTACAATATTTTCAATCATTCGCGTATGTTTAGATTCTTGATTCGTGAAGAAAAACCAATGGCGGGAAAAACCAGACTTTTCATAATGCAACGGTTACACTCATTTTGTAACTTTGAATTTGAACCGTTCATCTTGCCTTTGAAACTTTAAACCAAATTTGTCCACGTGGGAGAAATTTACTGGAGCAGGTGTGGAGGATGCCTTTTGCATTTTGTGACTTTATAGAGATTTGACATTTTTTACATTTTTGGTCTGCCCTTCTGCTTTTGATATAATCCTGACACATGGCTTCACTTGACTGGTGCTTAGTTTCCCCTTGGCCTTATTGGAGTTATTCACGACCTTATGCAGGGAGAGGTTTAATCCTGGGGTTAGTGTATATTGGCTCACTTATACGCAGATCTTCATTTGATAGCTTACCACAGACATAATTTTGTGGGTCCTGCTACTCTGCTATAGATATGGGCTTGGGACCATATTGCGATTGGTCACCCTGTGGGTGCTTTGAGAGCCCAAGTCATTAAAGAGCCTTCTGTTATGGGTTGGGTTCTAGTTGGAGAGGATATACGTGGCCACACAGGAGATATTGATTATTACAAGCATGACTTTAATGAGCTACTACCCCATATGATTACATAACAACCATATAGGTTATACTAGTGGCCTGAGGATGTTGTTGAGTTGTGCACTTTGATGGTAGATCATTTCCTTCTTGGGAGCAGGAGCCACAATATGGAGTGGTATAGAGTAGACTTGGTTTAGCGTTAGTTTGGAATTATTCAGGGGATTCTTTGGATTGAGATGTTGTATGCCCAGAGATATAGAGAGGTCTTTCACATGGGGCCTCGGATCAAGTTAGGTCAAGCTTGAACCAGTGTTTTACAAGTGGTTTTCCATCATTGGGCGCAACGTGAATAGATAACTAATCTTGGTACTACACATGACTATGCAGGTTGGTATACCACAATGTTACCTCGACGCTTGACTATTCCACAGGAGGTATTAGAGTCAACGGAACAAGGATTTTAGGGCCCACTTCCTAGGGCACATACATAAGACCCACCTCATAAGGCATAGGCACCTGGCTAGGAAGATCCATAGGGAGGATAGTAGTAGGTACCCGTATAATAGTTATTTATTCAGCAATGGGTTTTAGTGCAATAACAGGTAGTGGTGCGGCCACAGGTAGTAGTGCGGCCACATATATTGGCACCACAGATACCCCATTAGGCTCAACTATAGGCACCTTGTAGGCACCTCTATCACCCCCCCGCATGAGTCCACCACATAGTCCACTGAGAGATAGAGGAGATGGCAGGGGTGAAGAGCGACAGATGGAGGAGAACATACTAGTAATTGAGCAGGTAGATGAGCAGCCCATAAATGAGGATATATTGGCCAATGAGCAAGTAGCTGAGTAACCCATGGATGAGGATATACTGGATGGTGGATAGCCAACCACCTTGCAACAACATCTATAGCAGGTAATAGCCCTATAACTCCAGGCCATAACTGAGAGAGACTTGGTGATTACCAAGAGAGATCAACTCATTACCAAGTGGGACTAGGACATGGCAGAGAGGGGCCAAGCTATCGTAGAGTGATATCAGTTGCGAATGTAGTTGGCCAGTACGAGAGCAGAGCGTGATGCGCTGCAGTAGGCTGACACTGCCTCAGTTTTACAACAGTTGATTGGACATAGTGCCACAATGGCAGCTGAGGTGACATATTACAGGATGAAGTATTATGTGGCCATACTAGCTAATCAGAGAGTTCCTGAGTATAGCTAGATATCTGACAACTTATCTCATACCAGATCACAATGGTAGTCACGATTAGCATGATCTGTATAGGGTCCTTCAAGACAATAGGCTTCAGAGCAACATGGGTTTTTACATCATGGCCCAACACCTTCTACACATCCAACATCCCAGATGTCATCGCCTAGTGGCAAATCCACACTAGGCAGTCCTGAAGAGGGCTCAAGTCATGGCTGACTTTTATTGATTTGATGTACTTACATGTATATTTTTGGTGTATTACCTTGATTATGAAGGCATACTTTTGTACGGATGTATATGTATTATTTTTTATCATGCCTCGTGATGAAGGCACATTTTTGTAAAGATGTAGGATGTATATTATTTTTGATCATGCCTTGTGATGAAGGCACATTTTTTTGTATAGATTCCCATGATGGCCCATTGTATCATATGTACTTTTGAGACACACTGTTTTGCATACAGACATTTATATATGATGATGTATGATGATAGATGGATTATTGATGTACCACAAGTTATTTATGAGATATCATGCTTAATATGTATGTTTTATGTTTGTATCACATGTTTTTTAACTTATGAGATAGCCTTAGCTGATGTCATATTACATGTTGATGAGATACTTTTGAACAAACCATGTTTATATTTCTGATATTGGTGTGGGGGGGATAGATTTGTGATCATGCGCAACCCCTCTTGCCCCATTGATGATATGGTATGTGATGATTAGCTTTAACATACATGCACGATGTAAAGTTAGCATTTTTTGATATATGATGTATAGATGTGATGGTTTTATGTGATATGATGATGAATATGATAATACAATGTACAAGTAAAAATTAACAAGCACAAGTTTAAACAAATCATGCAAGATAAAATGAACTCAAAGCAGAGATTAAAAAACATTCAATATAAGTAAACCAGTGAATTCAATCTAAAACACACAACATGAAACAACCATACAAACTAATATCTACAAGTAAGCAAACTACTACTTTGTTTTTGCGGGCCAACTTTGAAACATTTTTCACCGTTTTTGGGCTTATCTCTAAGACAATTTTCTATTGTTTTGGAGTTTTCTACGAACTTATCTGAATGTTTTGATTTTTCCAAAGGACATATTTTCATGTTTTGGGGTTTCAAAAGTTATACAAATGTTTTTGATGTTTTTTAAAGGACATATCTGCATGTTTAGGATTTTACAAAATTTATACGAATATTTTTTAAAATGTTTTTTCAACAGTTTTCCGAAGCAAACGTGCAAGGAAATGAAGAAACGTGGATGCCCCCAACATTATATGGGATGTACAAGGGTAGAATACCATGTGGTATATGCCAGAAGTGACGCTGCAAAGTTCCCGCAATGCGAGATGGGATCATTTAAAGTTAAATTCTTCGCATTCAAAAGGTAAGATTAGTCAAACAAGGGCCAAGAAGGATAGGCTCATAAAGATGAAGAAAAAAAAAATAGCTTAGGTCAAATCTGTCGTACCCCTAAACCTAAAATTATTGTGAACAATAAACCCTCCCTTGTCACTGGAAACCGGTTTTCACCAAAGGACTTGTCCAAAGTGCCACAATTGCATTGTTTTCACTATTAGACGCACCTATTTATTTATCTTTTTCTTTTTATGTTTTATACTTTTATACTTTTCTTGATATTATAGATAACCCATACTTAAGCATAGAAACGCTTAAGAGGCATTGCGTTTATCAGTTCTTAAAGCTCTTGAAAATCTACATGGGCTAGCTTATAGGCACCTGAACCAAACTTGGTAACCACAACATATGGTCCCAGCCAATTGGGTTTAAATTTCCCTTTCTTTTCATGATCCTTATTGGTGTTCTTTTGATTATCTTTTAACACAAAATCTCCTACCTCAAATTGATGAGGTATGACTATTTTATTGTAGCTTCAACGCACTCAATCCCGATACACTTTAAGGTGATTGAGAGTGTGAAGTATTTTCTCATCTAATAGCTCCAACTCTGCCAGTCGAGTTATCATGTAGTCTTCCTCTTCGTTCAGGTAGTCCCTTAGCGCGATACACAAATAAGGGATCTCGATCTCTAAAGGCAGTATGACTTAAGTTCCAAATACTAAGGAGTATGGAGTTGCCCCTGTGGGGGTATAGATAGAAGTTCTGAATGCCCAAAGGGTAGGGTGAATTTGTAAATGCCATTCATGGCCTATCTTGTTCAACATCTTCTCCATGATGTGAATTAAGGTCTTATTGGAAGCCTCAACTTTCCCATTACCTTGAGGGTAATAGGGGGTTGAGAACTTAAGGGAGATTTGAAAGCATTTGCAGAGTGCTTTCATGGTTTTATTCTTGAATGGTTTACCATTATCAGTGATAAAAGCATAAGGGACACCATATCGACAGATGATATGGTTCATGATAAATTTAGAGATCTGAGCACCTTCAACATAGGTGAGAGGAATAACCTCTACCCACTTTGTAAAGTACTTAGTTGCTGTAATGATGAATTTATGACCATCTGAAGAGACAAGTTTAAGTTTCCTTATTAGATCGAGACCCGAATTTGAGAATGGCTAAGGGGTTATGACAGGTTGTAAAGATTGTGCCGGTGCATGTATCAAGTTGCAGTATTTTTGACAATCCACACATTTATTCACATGGTTACAGTAGTCATGCTCCATGATAGGCCAATAATAACCTACTCTAAGAATTTTCTTTGTAAGGAAAATCCTATTAGTGTGAGCCCCGTATATGCCTTCGTGCACCTCCTTGATCACGTGAATAGATTCGTCTGAATTTAAACATTGCAATAGATTCCCATTGCAGCCTCGGTGAAAAAGGGTGCCCCAAGTAGGGTATAGCGGGCTATAGGTTGGATGAGGGTGCGCTTTTCAACATGGGAAATGTTAGTGAGAAATGTTCCGTCATGAAGGTAATTAAAGATTTCAGCATACCACGATGAAAAGGGACCAACAACCTCGCACGCCAAACAAGAGTCTGGTATGCCTTATGCTATTGTTATCAGATTTTCGATGAAGAATGGCATGTCATTGTTCCCTGGAAGAATGCTTAACATAGATCCTATCATAGGAATGTCATCTACTGCTCTGTGTTGGGCTCTTGGTACCTACTCAAATGTTATCTTCTCGAATAATTATTTCAAGGAGTCGACCATTCTTTTGTATGGTAGCAATTTTTCATCCTTGACCTTACATTTGTCTGTGACATGTTTGATAATAAACATTGAATCACCAATGCATTTAAATCTTATAATATCCCATTTGATGGCCAGCTTCATCCCTGCGATGATATTTTCATACTCTTCTATATTATTCATGCAGGGGAACCCGAGTCGAAATGCTTGGGGAATCAAGTCTCCCATAGGAGTAATTAATACAACTCTGACACCTGAACCATGAAAGGTAAGGGAGCCACGCTAGATTCCTTAAGGTACATGATGGATGCATTTGGTAGCTCTAGACTCAAGCGTCTGGTACCTGGTAGTGGAGCTTATACTAGTTGATTTCCTAAGACCTGTCCTTTTATTGACTTTTGATGAACGTACTCAATGTCAAACTCACTTAATAAGATGATCTAGTTAGCCATCTTTCCAGTTAGTGTAGATTTAGACAATAAGTACTTTAGTGGATTGACCTTTGAAATAAGCTTAACTTTATGGTTGATAAAATAATGGCGTAGCTTTTGAAAATTAAATACTATGGCTAGGAAATCCTCTTCGATCTACGGATAGTTGAGCTCATATGCTATCAATGTTCTGCTCAAGTAGTATACAACCTTTTCTCTTTACTCTTGATCATAATTTTTCCTTGTAAGCTACGCATCTATCTAATATTCTTAGGAGGAGGCATTTTTGTGATATTCGTGACATTTGCACTATCTACCTCTATTCCTCTCCTTGATACATTGAATCCTAGTAATTTCTCAGTGTTGTCACCCTAAAAATTCCCCTCATTTTCCAAGTCTAGACTTAAAATTTTGAGTTGGTGCCTCTAAAAATATTAAAAACAAAAATTGTGAAATATGATTCTTTCCAAGGGCTTGTAGTCTTCTAGAAACTTCTTCATCAGATCTGAAATTTCTTCCCATTTCCAAAAAGGTAAAGATGTCCTCATAACTCTTCATATTTTCCAAGTTATGGCCCGACAGACCTGAGATGGTATTATTTTCCCAAGGCAAGCTTGTGGGGTTGCGGGAGTTTTTTAGCACCTAACACCTTTTGGAAAAGGGCACAGTTGGCGATGGCAGGCCCACAAACCTGTATAGAGAGATAGAAAAAATAATGCCTAAGGCCCGCCACCAATTTGATGGTGCCACGTAGCCGCGTTGAAAAGTCAAAGTGGGGATGTGGGTTGGTGGAGAATTTTGAGGTTTTAAGATTTTTTGATCAAAAAGAGTTAAAAGTAAAACATGATTCGCGATGCTATCGCCAAGTAGGTAACACCACATGTCTGACCATTTAAAAGTCAAAGCAGGCGAGCAGGCCAAAATGTTCCAAAATGCCTTTTTCCTATAAAAGTTATAAAACGTAAATTTTTCCCCCCACACCCGCTCCAATCAATTTCTTCCACGTGGGCGGCCTAAATTTAAAGTTATAAAAGCAAATCGAATGGCCCATATTTAAACTGGTGAAATAATGTAACGGTTGTATATTTGAAAACCTAGTTTTTCCACCATTAACGTTTCTTTGCGAATCAAGAATTCAAAAGGACTCGAATGATTGGAATGATTTGTAACCATTTCTTGTTTGCTCGAGGAAGTTGTAACCATATCTTGTGAGCTATTTCATGGGCTTTCAAAGCCATTGTACGAGGTTGGAATTTTGATATTCTGGAACTGTAATTTTGAATTTGAAGAAATCAATATAAGGGTTTTCCCCTTTTTCCTCTATTTTTTCTTTCCTTCTTGCTCTGATCTGTGAATCATTTAATCCTTGCATGCTTAGAAACTTTGTGTTCTAGTTTATACAATCTCAAGAACTTTGAGTCTGTGGATTTTTCCCGTTATAAATGTGAATGGTTCTACTCTATATCTCATTTGCTCAATACATATAAGGGTTTTCTCTACCATCTCTTTTCCTTGAAATTATTGTCTTCTTCTGCCTCTCTCCTCTCTTCAAGTCTTTTATCCTCATGTATTGATAACTTTCCAGGCATAAAACACATTTCAAGATATCGGGAAACCACCATTGAATGAAAGATTGTGTATTTGTACATAGGTTTTTCCCTTGCTTTCAATAAGGGAACCTCTCCCATTAAAGAGGAGGGATTTGCTTGTCCCCTGAATGTGGTTTTTGTGTTCAATGAAAGATTTTGCAGAAGCTAAGGATATGGGGCAAGACACCAAAGCTTTGTGCAAAGTCCCTCAATAGACCATATTATAAGAAATGAGCAAGGAATCCTATTTGCATGTGTTTAAAACTTTATATAAGCAAGAAATCTAACAAATAACATTAACCTCTATTCTTGAAAGCTTAATAAAACATGCCTAAAGACTTAAGCAATCAGTTTTGTTGTTTACTCCATGAGGGTGAATGAATCTCACTAAATGGCTACATGGCCAAGTTTAGCTATTTCATTACTAACCTAACATGGGTGCAAGATGAAGATATTTTAATGGAGGATAGCCAAGATCAAATGCCTATGAGCTTGGCTAATGCAAATGAGGTCTAATGCCAATATCTCCAAATGTGAGAGAGATTTGTTATGAAAACAAGGTGTAAGGTTGAGAGGGAGGAGTGACCCTTCTATTTATAGTTTTTCACTTGGGAGATTTTGGAATTTGGGTGCATGTGGGACTAAATTTTTTAGATTAGATTAGGATAAACATGCTTTAGGCTTAGTTAAGCTTGGTTTAGGCTAGTTAACTAGGGTCTAGGCTAGTTAAACTTGATTAGCAAGTGATTAGAGACTCATTGAGAGTTGGGAGGGGTTTGGATAACCAATTGTGACTGATAGATAGCCTACAAAGCCAATAGAAGTGGTCTAGAGAGAACTAGGGAGGTTCTAAATGGTCAAAAGGAGGAATGTTAAGCTAATAAGAGAGATATTAGCCAAACAAGCTGATTATAGGAGGAATGTGACCGAAAGAGTGTCATGAATGGGCATCTGAGAATGGAGCAAAGAATAGGGAATTAACAAAGTGTCGTTAATTAACTAGATTGGATGAAATGATAAGTGTAAGCATGTTTTAGGTGTCTACAGTTTCATTCCAAGTGCAAATCTGAAACCCAATAGTTTTTGGCAACTCTACTCGGGATTTGTTCAACAAATTTCCTTTCTAAAAATAAAAACTAATTTGATCATTTATTTGATGTAGCGACTTTAAGATACACTCGTGGTAGAAGGGCTCTTGGAATTGAAGATCCCCAATTTCAACCCCTGGATCAACAAGGTTTTCAACTTCCTCCAACATGAAGAAATCGAAAAGCTCATTTCAGAAGCACACCTCCTATTGAAGATAGAGCTTCTGGTAGTAGCATTCCTCAAACACAACTTAGCCTTAATCTCCATGCCCTAATTCTTGTTGGTGTCTTAGTTCCACTTCAAGCAATATTTCCAAGGATGGTAGCACCTTTGCCTTGGGGACGAAGAGTTAGGCCTCTGGCTCTTCCTCAACCATTGCATGAGTTACCTAGGGGTAACAGGAAGAATTTTCCCAAATTTAGAGGTGATGGCAAAGTGCACCCTGATGAACACATTGCAGCCTTCATTATTGCATGTGGGGTCCTTGGAGTTGAACATGAGGATGTATCTATTAGGCTATTTGTGGAGACCTTGCAAGACAATGCGGTAGATTGGTTTTACCATCTTCCTGTTGGGACCATCAGCGATTGGACTACTATGAGGAATGGATTTGAGTAGCGTTTCAAACCTGCTGAAGATGTGCATGCTTTGTTAGCTCAGATTTCTCAAATAAAAAGGGATCCACATGAGCCTATGAGAGAATTTGTAGCCAAGTTCAACAAGTTGATTAACAAGATTCCACTAAATACTAGGCCTATTGATCAGATTAAGAAGTGTTTCTACTTGAATGCTTAATTTCTGAAAGTAAGCTATGCCATGCGGAGAGAAAATATTAAAACTTTGGATGCTAATCAGAGATTGGCTATCAGTGTGGAAGATGACTTGATCATGTCTGGCAAGCTGAAAAGGGAGTCTTTCAAATCCAAAGCATCTTCTTCTTCCTCTTCTCTTGGAGGTAATGCATATTAGTTGGTGAAAAAATTGGCTAATGACCTCATTGCCATCAAGAAACAATTAGCTTAGCATGCTCCATATCAAGATGTTCCAAGGAAGAACTTTCAGCCTAGGAACCACTTGCCCTCTTCTCAAACTAGGTTGGCCATTGAAGGTCCACCCCTCAAGGTGCCTATCAATGCTACTTGCGAGGTTCTTGAGCCTAATAATGAGGAAGAAAATGGGCTCTATGATGAACAAGAAGAGGAAGTTGATGAAGAATTGGAGGAGCCTGGTGGTTCTCGAGTTCATTTCCTCACCATTGAAGGTGTGGATGATGAAGATGACTATGATGATGTAGTGGCTGAGATGAACAGTGAGTCATATGTTGTTATGACCCAGGAGAAGACCAACAAAAAGGAAAAAGTGGTGCAACTTGTTAAAAGATTTAAGGAGTACCCCATCACCATCCTGGTAATTGTAAGAAGAGGAGATCCTATTCCTACTACTTCCACCCAAAAGGTAAGCTCTGCTAGTCCTTCTCCCTCTACTTCTACTTCTGGGAATTCTTATCCAAAAAATGATAAAGCTGATAGATCAAAAGCTCCTCCTACTCCTAGTAGTGATTCCCCATCCACATCTGGATCTTTTGACATTATAGACCATCTTAAAAAGACCAAGATTCAGATTTCTGAGGCAGAGTTCCATCAAACCCATCCTAAAGCCTTTGCCAAAATGGTTAACTTTGTAAATTATAAATCTAAAAGCCAGCCCATTCTTCTAAAGGCCTTTTTCCCACTCCTTCTTCTCCACCTCAACCCAACCTTGTGGCTGCAATCACTTCACCCAATGAGAAGATCAAACCCTTATATGTGACTCTCCTCATAGCTGGCCACAAGCTTAGAAATTGTGTCATTGATTCTGGTGCATATGATAATGTAATGCCTACAAAAGTGGCTCATGATTTAGGTCTAACCCTAACCCACACTTATGGCTCTTGCTATTCCATGGAAAGTAGAGAAGTGCCTTTGGTTGGGAGAATCAAGGATGTGCAAGTAGCTTTTGTTATTTTACCAGAGAAGAACATCTTGGCTACTATATTGGTTGTTGATATCCCTCCTTCTTATGGCATGCTGCCAAGTAAGAACTTTTGCAAAGATTTTGGGTTTAGGGGTTAGGGTTTAGGGTTTAGGGGTTTTGGGGTTTAGGGTTTAGGGGTTGGGGTTTTGGGGTTGGGGTTAGGGGTTTAGGGGTTGGGCTTGGGATTTAGGGGTTTAGGGGTTTAGGGTTTAGGGTTTAGGGGTTTTTTTTTTAGGGTTTAGGGTTTTAGGGTTTGGGATTTTGGGTTTAAGGTTTTAGGGTTTTAGGGTTTGGGGTTTAGGGTTTAGGGTTTAGATAAAAATTAGAATTAGATAAAAATTTGGAATTAGATAAAAATTTGGAATTAGATAAAAATTTGGAATTAGATAAAAATTGGAATTAGATAAAAATTTTGAATTAGATAAAAATTGGAATTAGATAAAAATTTTGAATTAGATAAAAATTGGAATTTGATAAAATTTGGAATTAGATAAAAAATTTAATTAGATAAAAATTCGGAACTAGATAAAAATTGGAATTAGATAAAAATTTGGAATTATATAAAAATTTGAATTAGATAAAAATTTGGAATTGGATAAAAAAATTGAATTAGATAAATTTTTTGAATTTGATAAAAATTTGGAATTAGATAAAAATTTGATTTTTCACTGGTAGCAGAAGGAAGCCATTGAGATCTAAAACTCTGAATTTTATTAGACATTCATTTACAAATTTGTTAAGACATGTTTTGGGGATTCACCCCTCGTTAGTTGGCATGTCCAAAATAGGAAGAATGAATGAATGTAAGAAAGACGATCACAGAGTGCGGGTATAAAAGGTGTGGAAGAAGTTGAACGGTTAAGGCAAATCTAGAGAGGGAAAGCCAAAAGACCATAACCAACTTAATATAACCAACCAATCATTAATAATTATAAAACGTTATTAATAATAGATTATTAATAATATATTAATATTATAATTATTAATATGATTTATATTATTATTATTATTATTATTAAAATTACAATTAAGATCAACTCGAATATTAATAAATTAATAAATTAATATTCGAATTAATAATAATAATAATAATAATAGAAATCATAAAAATAATTATAATATTTATAATATTAAAATAACAATTATAATATTAAAATAATGATTATAATACTACAAGAATAATAAAACCGGTCGATAAAATGAGGTTTCAGAATTAAAATTTTTCGTCAACAATTACAATAATCAACCGATAAACAATAATTTAAACTTTTCCAAAGATGAAATTGACGGAGTCAATTGTGCGGAGACTTTCTAGTGAAGCCAAAAGGTTTAGGGTTTAGGAAAACCCTCTCAAACCAATCTGAAGAAAATAAGAACAAGAGGGGCCCACATGCCCGAACGAAGCCGAGCAACACAACCATTTGAGGAAAAGCGGTAGAGAACTCGAAGAAGAGGAGAAATCGTGAACCGAGCCACCAAAAAAGATGCACCACCACGAACAGAAGGCCGAAATGAGGGCGTCCAATCAAAGAAAGAGCCAAAGCGACTCCAAAATAAGTAGCTGGGCACACAGACCTGACAGAGAGTAATACGGAAAAAAGAGAGGCTGTGTGAAGGCACATGTCCAAGGCAATAATCAGGGGCAGCGTTGAGGGAGGCGTGAAAGGCAGCCATGGCAAGAACAAAGGCGGATGAGGCAGAGAAGAAGCCAAAATGGCTTGACCAAGGTGCCAAAACCAAATGGACCACCATGCAGGGAAAAAGGTGCCCAAAATGCACGTAAAAACCCTGAAGAACATCACGCCCAACCCGCAAAATAGAAGCCCGAATGCATAGGTCAACAGGACTATAGAAAAATAAACCCAGGTGCATTGAATGAGGCCGTAAAAAGTAGACCAAGGCGTGAAAAAACAGGCCAATAAATGCAGCCCTAGGCACAAGAGAGCAGGTTGAAAATGCAGACCAAGGCACATAGAAAAAATCTGAAAATCCTCCTTTAAGATCAACAACTGCACAAAACTTGAGCTTAGTATGGCGTCTAGAACAAAGTTGTACGGACGGTAACAATAGTAGCACAGGAAGAAGGCAGAAACAATAACTTCCAGCAGGCATGCGTGAAGAGAAGGGAAAAATTGGAATTAGATAAAAATTGTTTTTTCACTGGCAGCAGAAGGAAGCCATTGAGATCCAAAACTTTGAATTTTATTAAACATTCATTTACAAATTTGCCAAGACATGTTTCAGGGATTCACCCCTCGTCAATTGGCATGTCCAAAATAGGAAGAATGAATGAATGTAAGAAAGAAAATCACAGAGTGCAGGTATAAAAGGTGTGGAAGAAGTTGAATGGTCGAGGCAAACCCAGAGAGGGAAAGCCAAAAGACTGTAACCAACTCAATATAACTAACCAATCGTTAATAATTATAAAACGTTATTAACAATAGAATATTAATAATATATTAATATTATAATTATTAATATGATTTATATTAATAATAATAATAATAATAGAAATCATAAAAATAATTATAATATTAATAATATTAAAATAACAATTATAATACTGCCGGAATTAGATAAAAATTTGAATTAGATAAAAATTCGATTTTTCACTGGCAGTAGAAGGAAGCCATTCAGATCCAAAACTCTGAATTTTATTAGACATTCATTTACAAATTTGCCAAGACATGTTTCGGGGATTCATCCCTCGTTAGTTGGCATGTCCAAAATAGGAAGAATGAATGAATGTGAGAAAGAAGATCACAGAGTGCGGGTATAAAAGGTGTGGAAGAAGTTGAACGGTTGAGGTAAACCCGGAGAGGGAAAACCAAAAGACCGTAACCAACTCAATATAACCAACCAATCGTTAATAATTTTAAAACATTATTAATAATAGAATACTAATAATATATTAATATTATAATTATTAATATGATTTATATTATTATTAAATTATTAATATTAAAATTACAATTAAGATTAACTTGAATATTAATAAATTAATATTCGAATTAATAATAATAATAATAATAAAAAAAATAATTATAATATTAAAATAGTGATTATAATATTAAATTAACGATTATAATACTGCCGGAATAATAAAACCAATCGATAAAATGAGGTTCCGGGATTAAAATCTATTGCCAACAATTACAATAATCAACCGATAAACAATAATTTAAACTTTTCCAAAGATGAAATTGATGGAGTCAATCATGTGGAGACTTTCTTACGAAGCCAAAAGGTTTAGGGTTTAGGAAAACCCTCTCAAACCAATCCAAAGAAAATGAGAACAAGAGGGGCCCACATGCCTGAACAAAGCCGAGCAACACAACCATTTGAGGAAAAGCGGCAGAAAACCTGAAGAAGAGGAGAAACCGTGAACCGAGCCACCAAAAAAGATGCACCACCACGAACAGAAGGCCTAAATGAGGGTGTCCAATTAAAGAAAGAGCCAAAGTGACTCCAAAATAGGTGGGTGGGAACACAGACCTAGCAGAGAGCAATATGACAAAAAGAGAGGTCATGTGAAGGCACAGGACTGAGGCAATAATCAGGGGCAGCGTTGAGGGAGGTGTGGAAGGTAGCCGTGGCAAGAACAAAGGTGGTTGAGGCAAAGAAGAAGCCAAAATGGCTTGACCAAGGCGCCAAAACCAAACGAACCACCATGTAGGGAAAAAGGTGCCCAAAATGCACGTAAAAACCCTGAAGAACATCACGCCTAGCATGCAAAATAGAATCCCGAATGCACAGGTCAACAGGACTGTAGAAAAATAAACCTAGGCGCATTGAATGAGGTCGTAAAAAGCAGACCAAGGCATGAAAAAATAGGCCAACAAATGCAGCCCTAGGCACAAGAGAGCAGGCCGAAAATGTAGACCAAGGCGCATAGAAAAAAGCTGAAAATCCTCCTCTAAGATCAACAACTGCACAAAACCTGAGCCTAGTATGGCGTCCAGAACAAAGCTGTACGGACGGTAACAATAACAACACATGAAGAATGCAAAAACAATAACTTCCAATAGGCACGCATGAAGAGAAGGGAAAATTGGAATTAGATAAAAATTTGATTTTTCACTAGCAGCAGAAGGAAGCCATTGAGATCCAAAACTTTGAATTTTATTAGACATTCATTTACAAATTTGCCAAGACATGTTTCAGGGATTCACCCCTCGTCAATTGGCATGTCCAAAATAGGAAGAATGAATGAATGTGAGAAAGAAGATCACAGAGTGCGGGTATAAAAGGTGTGGAAGAAGTTGAACGGTTGAGGCAAACCCAGAGAGGGAAAGCCAAAAGACCGTAACCAACTCAATATAACCAACCAATCGTTAATAATTATAAAATGTTATTAATAATAAAATATTAATATTATAATTATTAATATGATTTATATTATTATTATTATTTTTAAAATTACAATTAAGATTAACTCGAATATTAATAAATTAATATTCGAATTAATAATAATAATAATAATAGAAATCATAAAAATAATTATAATATTAATAATATTAAAATAACGATTATAATACTGCCGGAATAATAAAACTGATTGATAAAATGAAGTTCCAGAATTAAAATATGTCACCAACAATTACAATAATCAACCGATAAACAATAATTTAAACTTTTCCAAAGATGAAATTGACGGAGTCAATCGTGCGGAGACTTTTTGGCGAAGCCAAAAGGTTTAGAGGGTTTAGGGATTTTAGGGTTTAGGGTTTAGGGTTTTAGGTTTTAGGGTTTGGGGTTTTGGGGTTTTATGGGTTTTGGGGGTTTGGGGTTTAGAGTTTAGGGTTTGGGGTTTAGGGTTTAGGGTTTAGGGTAAGGCAGATGAAGTCTAGTACTTTAGAACTTGATCTTATGTTTGACGGTATTTTTGGTCGGGGATTTGTCCAGAAACCAATTTTAGTTCTGAATTGGCAAGGGACTTGGCTTTTATCTTCATTGGTAAATTCTATGGATACACATTGTCCAGGTTGTGATCTGATGAGATGGTTTGTAGACCCTACATGGATCCATAACCCATATTGCCACCCAAACCAATGAAAAACTCCATGAAATCCAATAGACCGCCAATACCATTTACCAAAATATCTCTACACTGTACCCCCAAATCAATATGGCCACTGCAACTCAAGAGGAAAGAATGGCAGATCTTTGAAGAAGAGTCGAAGCATTAGCAGAAGAAAGAAGGCTAGCAAGAGAGAAAAATATCCAAGTCACTGTAGATTGTCCCCACATAGCCCCTGACATTCCAAAAATGCATGAGGGTAAAGCACAAGAGAAACCAACTCCCAAGCCGGTCCCACTTGATACAAGTTCCTCAAATGTCCCCATCAGATTCTTTGAGTTGTAACAAGACAACACTTCTGAGGGCAACATAATAGCAGCTCAGTACCATGTTGAAGATCCTGAACCAGAGGTCGAAGACCCGATTGAGGCAATGAGAGATGATCCTAGGGTACCCTTACCAGCACACGCTAACCCTAACTTCTCTCCGTACAAAATTGTCTTCAACATAGACAAAATGGATGGAGCCACAAGGAGAAGAAAATTAGAGGAATGGACAAACCAGCTTAGGAACATCATGGATCACAAAGGTTGGGACCCAACAGCCACAATAAATTTTGCTAAACACAACTTCCAAGGAATATTCCATGACTGGTGGACTCAATTGCCATCCATGAGACCCAATAGTTACAATGGTGGATTATTCAAAGATGATTGTTACACTCTCGAAACCATGGCTCAAGCAATAATATTTGAATTCTACCCAAATGAAGCAAAGGACTCATAAATGAATCTCAGAGCCTTCATGAAATTAAAATTGTGTGACCTCAGCAAGTTCAACGACTACGTCACAGTAGCAGAACAACAATTGTATGCCATAGGAATGCAAGAGTATGCACTAGCCAAGTAGCACTTTTTGACAAGTCTCCCCAAGCCTATAGGAGAAAAGATTCTAAACATGTACGACAACCAATTAGCATAGCGCAACATATGCTAATTGGTGGATAGCGGTTGTTCTAAAAATGTCGCACAAGCAAAGGTCCTCCCATCCCACTTTTAGCTAAAGTTGCCAAAACCACTATATAGCTATGGACTCATGAACCAGGAAGCAAAATGTGAATATTATGCCCCAAATGTTCTAGTCTACTTCAACAACTATGCATACCGCATCACATTCTACCAGTATCCAGGACTCACTAATGACATCATCATTGGCCAAGCATTCCTTAGTTCTCTCACAGAATACACTGTTAAACCCAACAAGTGTATATCATTCCTTCATAAAGGATACCTAAATGAGGTGCGCCTAGAACTGGTTAGCTCACGGTTATCTCTGCGTTGTTGTCTCAGTTATCTTTGTGTTTCTCCTTGCAAACCAGAATCATCCTGTGTTCAAACCCTAAACCCACTGGTATCAAAACAAAACCCTTCATCCATCCACAGACTTAGGTCCCCCAGCCCAAAGGATAGAGGCATTTGTGGATAAAGATAGTGCGAGGATGGAGGTTGACATTATAGCTAGGAGGTCCGTGTGCTTGTCGCATGTCAGATCTATCTCGAGTACAATTCATGAGACTTTATTTTAAGAAGAAGTCTTCACCAACTCGTAAGGGCATATCAAGTTCCTAAAGGTACACAAATCCGATATGTATCGAGACCCACCCATTCAATTACATTACATGTAAACTATGAGGCAGACTGAGACTCACCTCTCAGTGAGCAGAAATGGAATTTGTCTTGTTTTTCTTCCAGTTCTTTTTGTAAAAGATATAAAAAAATGCACAAAAAATGGTTACATAACAGTTCATTGGTCTAAATTTAATATCATTGTACATCCCCATTTTGATTATAGATTAAATGTTGAGTATGTAGTAACCTTATTAGATATTAGACACACCTCTTGGGCAGACACAGTCCTCACCCGGTTCTATGGAACCCTTGACCGAGATGGACTATGTAGGATTAGACCAGGATTCTCCATTGCCCTAGAAGATAAACACCTAGATAAAGCATGGGTACTATGTATACAAGTACTTGGAAACGACATGTTACCTGACTCAGTTTACACAACCATTGGATGTCGTTACATTTACAGATATGTGAACACTATGGTTGGATGCCTCCAGTTCACAAGTCAAAGATTCCCAGAGGGATAGAGGCACCTTCTACAGTGTGGAAAATACTTAGAAAACTTGTCATATCAATGGGTAAATGATTATCCATCAATCCAAACCATGGTTAAAGGAGCACCCTACTATAGGGATAAACTGAGTACCTTTCAAAGCCTAAAATATCCTAAAGTAGTTTCCAAGTGGTATGAACCAGTCAATCTAAAACCCCCACAGCTATCTTTTTTTATGAGCCAGTAATCCACAAAATCCTACATCCGCTACCACTAATTCCTAAAGCCAACACTTCTGCAAACCAACTTATCAGAACACAACCTGGACAATGTCTATCCATAGAATTTACCAATGAAGACAAAAGACAAGTCCCTTGCCAATTCAGAACTAAAATTGGATTCTGGAGAGATCCCCGACCAGAAAGATGGTCGAATATATGATCAAGGTCTGAAGTACCAGACTTAATCCACCTTACCCAAAAAGAACCTGAACCCAGTTGTCTTCTACAACCCCATATTTTCAAGAAAGATAGAATCCCAGAAGCCTTTCACCCAATAACTAAATTGGCATTCTACGTGGATGAACCAACAACAATCTGTCATAACCGACATATCCAAAAAGGTAAACCATCTTGAGTCACAAGCTAAAGAAACTCACAACCAGTTGCAGACCTTACATGGATCCATAACCTATATTGACACCCAAACCACTCAAAAACTCCATGAAATCCAACATACCACTAATACCATTTACCAAAATGTCTCTGCATTATACCCCCAAATAAATATGGCCACTGCAACTCAAGAGGAAAGAATGGAAGATCTTCGAAGAAGAGTCGAAGCATTGGCAGAAGAAAGAAGGCTAGCAAGAGAGCAAAACATCCAAGTCAGTGTAGAGTGTCCCCACTGATCTCTTGGCATTCCAAAAATGCATGAGGGTGAAGCAAATGAGAAACCAACTCACAAGTCAGTCCCACTTGATACAAGTGCCTTAAATGTCCCCATCAAATTCTCTGATCCGCAACAAGACAACACTTCTGAGGGAAACAAAATAGAACTTCAGTACCATGTTGAAGATCCTGAACCAGAGGTTGAAGACCGGATTGAGGAAATGAGAGATGATCCTAGGGTACCCTTGCTAGCACATGCTAACCCTAACTTCTATCCTTACAAAATTGTCTTCAACATAGACAAAATGGATGGAGCCACAAGGAGAAGAAAATTAGAGGAATGGATGAACCATCTTAGGAACATCATGGATCACAAAGCTTGGGACCCAGCAGCGATAATAACCTTTGCTACACGTAACTTCCAAGGAATAGTCCATGACTAGTAGACTCAATTTCCATCCACGAGACCCAATGGTTACAATGGTGGAATATTCAAAGATGATTTCTACACTCTTAAAACCATGACTCAGGCAATACTATTTGAATTTTGCCCAAATGAAGCAAAGGACTCATAAATGAAGCTCAGAGCCTTCATGAAACAGAAATTGTGTGACCTTAGCAAGTTTAATGACTACGTTACAGTAGCATAACAACAATTGTATGCCATAGGAATGCAATAATATGTATTATCCAAGCAGCACTTTCTGACAAGTCTCCCCAGGCCTATAGGAGAAAATATTCTAAACATGTACAACATCCAAAACAAGACTACAAATGATGTCAAATGGCAACAGATTGTGTCTGATTGTAGGTTGGCAATCACGGACCTATGTATCACTACCAAGACCTACCTTGACCTTTCCAAAGGTAAACTCAAGAAAGGTGACTGTAAATGTTTCCCTTTGTGCGCTGATTTTGGATGCTCTACCCAAAAACAACACAAAAAATATCAACTAGGTAAAAATAAAGGAATGTTCCTCACAAGGCACAAACACTCCTTTCGAGGGTCGGGAAAACACTACTTCAGCAAAAGGTTCAAGAAAATAAAGATTGACAAAGAGAAATGCTTCTTATGCAAGAATGTTGGCCACTTTGTTAAAAAATGCCCCACCAAGTCTTCAAAAGTACAGTTCTTCTACAAAGACCTTGTCAACCAAGAAAACTTGGACTACATCCCATCTGACGTTGAAGTTGACTTTGAAAATAGTGACTACTATGAACTAAGGCTAGATGATGGTTATAGTTCATATGACTCTGGAGAAGAATGCATCTCATGCTACATAAAAGGATTGTGGGAACACCTCCCACCAGAAAATCAACGTGTCCTACCATCGACAATTCTAGATGAATGTTTGTCAATTAAAAGATAGACATACACAACAGAAGAGCCATAACACCATCCAAAGCGACAGTCAAAACCTTGTCATCATGTAAGGACTATACATAAAGGGTGTTTTCCATCTACCCAACACTGCAACATATCCTCTTACCTTCATTGTAGATAGCAGCTGTTCTGAAAATGTCACACAAACAAAGGTCCTCCCATCCCACTTTTGGCTAAACTTGCCAAAACCACTATATAGCTATGGACTCATGAACCAGGAAGCAAAATGTGAATATTATGCCCCAAATGTTCTAGTCTACTTCAACAACTATGCATACTGCATCACACTCTACTAGTATCTAAGACTCATTGATGACATCATCACACTCTAACTTTTCCACTTCTTTATCCAAGCAAGCTCTAGCTCCCAAAATCCACAAGCCTCCAAGCAAAAGCTCCAAAAAAAAAGTTCTCTTATTTTCCCATGAGGGAGAATTTGAAGAGAAGCCAACAAAAATCCTCACAAATGAGGGGGTGACATGGTCACCCCTCTCTTTCCTCAAGGTCAAAGATTCTCAAAATAAAAGAGAGAAAAGATAAAATAGCTTTTAACACCCTTCTCCCAAATTACCCAAATTGAAAAACAAAACAAACTTGTGCAACTTTTAACAAACACACATACCACTCCATCTTACATGGATGGTGACCAAAGTGAGGCAAAATGGGAGGGAAAATCCCTCTATACCTTGAAATTAAGCCCACATACCTATTAGGTAGGATCCAAGGGCCTATTTTCATGCTAAGTGAACTCTCAAACTAAAAAGGGGTCACTTAAAATGCCTAAAATAGCCAAATTTCGGGTTTTTCACATTTGGGCACAAGTGTAGAGGATGTGGGTCCCACCCAAGGGTTCACATGTGACCCTAATCCCCTCTAATCAATTAATCATTACCCAAACTCAAAACTTAATGCAAGTGGGGACCATTAAGTCCCCAAATCAAGTTTACAAAACAACTAAGCATCCTAAACAAGATTAATATTACAAGACATACTACATTACAAATAAGGGTCACTCATGGTGCTCGAATAATGAAAGCTAATACTAAGGCCTCATACAATAAACATGATTAGGACTTAGCCCCATGGGCCACTTGTGAAAAATTTGTGTAGCTGCCCTGAATCCCACATTCTCCTGTGACTTGTAACCTGCACACTCATTGCACACATTAAACACACCTATCCAATACAATGTAAATCAACTACTCAATAAGTGATCAAAGAAATTTATGCTAGCATATTATCATCCTGAAATCAAAAATGTGACCACATGCATAATTATACACAATTTACCATGAGTTAGCCATAGCTATAAATAAAAGTGGCGTACATCCATAAAATCCAAACACGCAACTAAACTAAGTATCCATCATATATAAATAAGGTCCAAACAACATCATATCAGTTAGTATCCGTAACATCATACGATAAGGTGTCAACATAGTAATCAATTCAAATTGGCGCTATACGCCCAAATCTCCATACATGTCTAAGAAGGTCAAATATCCTAATATAATTTCCAAAATATATTGAATCCCTGCCAAAACATGTGTATGAGTAAAGAGAACAACAAATAATTGAGGCTATAAAAATGTGGGCACTACAGTTCCATGGAACTAGGCGAAGAGTGCATCTTCCCAAGAGGTGTGTCTAATACTATAATCAAAATGGGGATGTACAATGATATTAAAGTCAGACCGATGAAGTGCTATGTAACCATTTTTTGTGCATTTTTTATGTCTTTTACAAAACAAACTGGAATAAAAATAGGACAAAATCCATTTCCACTCACTAAAAGGTGAGTCTCTGTCTGTCTAATAGTTTACATGCAATGTAATTCAATGGGTGGGTCTCGATATAGATCGGATTTCTGTACCTTTGGGAAATTAATACACCCTTCCGAGTCAGTAAATACTTCTTCCAGAAATAGCGTCTCATGTATTATACTTGAGACATATCTGGCACGCGACAAGGTCACGAACCTCCTGGCTGGAACGTCAACCTCCATCCTCACACTATCTTTATCCACAAATTCGTTTATCCTTTGGGCTGGGAGGACCTAAGTATATGGATAGATAAAGGGTTTCTCTCTAATACTATTGGGTTTAGGGTTTGAACGCAGGGCGGTTCTAGTCTTCAAGGATCAATGCAGAGATAACTCAGACATGGAAGTCCTAGGGACTTAGGAATCAATGTAGGGAAATCTCTTCAAAGATAACCATTTCTAATCTACAGGATCGGACTATCCCGCAAGCAGAGAGCATACGCAGCTAACTAATAGACATAAGGAAAATGGACATGGAGTAAACCTCATGGAGGGGCCTTTCACTAGGCTTCTATTAAATTCAAACTAATTTATTACAATATCCCTCACGGGACCAATATTCTTGCACACCTACTAATGTTTCTTTAACTCTTCAGTTCCTCCTCCCAAAATGGAGGGTGAAGTGCCCTTATATAGGAAGTGGAAGTGGTTCCCGGAGCAGAAGGTCACCAACGACCTATAAGACAAGTCAAAAATCCATGAGTGGATTTTGACACAAAGTAGACACTGACTTGACATAAAGCAGAATTATGATGGGTCCTTTCTGACTTTTAGTCAGAGGTGTCTGCGTCATTATATTCTGTTGACATAAAGTGGACTATGACATGACATAAATCAGGATTATGACGGGTCCTTCTTGTCATTTAGCCAAGGGTGTCTATGTCATAATATTCTGCAAGTACAATGTGATGGGTCCTTCTTGGTTTTTAGCCAAGGGTGTCTACATCACCTTTTATTCACACATAAACACAAAGTAAGAAAAGATGGGTCCTTCCTGGATTTGTGGGCCAGGGGTGTCTACATCATACAAAGTACTAAGATGTCTGCAACATTATGAGTTGTGTACTCATTAGGGCCCGTTGTCCTCTAGTCACACTGTCGGGATCAGGTCTCAATATTTTTCCTTACCCTTACATGGTCAGTGGGTCTATTCAGTTTGTGACTTGCCCTACAATGAATGTAATGATGAGTTGTTGAATTATTGGTGGTGCCAATGGTCAGGGACTGGGTTGATCCCAGTCGTGATTAGGGCCATAATGTGCATCTGGCTCGTAATCACTATCAATTTCTTCTGGATCATTGATGTAGCCACTGTTCCAAAACATGTAATGATCTATCATCTAGACCTACCAGAGCTCGTAGTGTAGTTCTACCACATTCTTTCCATATAATGTGTCATTTTTAACGTATTTATGGGGATCTCCAAGAGACTATTCTGGGTGAACTGCCCAATTATTTATCTGGATCTGGGGGTGCAATCCACTGTAGTACCAAGGGTCTTCCATGTGGCCTGGTATCTTTAGCTATCCATTTTTGAGATATTTCAGATCTTTTGGGTCCCATCTAGTGTGGTCAAGCATAACTGCAAATAGGATCATGTCGCACTCCTGTGTTGAGTAGATAACATTTGTTATAAGATTTATATCTTGGAAATCTATCCAATGTCTGATGATTATAGTTATTGTTATGTCCAGGCACATTGTTCTTTTGTAGATATAGCTATAGTACCTTTTTTTTTGGGTTCGTTATTCTATAGATTGATCTGCAGAGCTGGTGGAATAGTATCATAATCCATGGTCATGGAGATTCATATGTGGGCATGTAGAATCTGATGTATTTTACTCGATGTGATCCAGGTAGCCAGTGGATATGGTAATACTCTGGGTATGTCATCTTTGATCATGTGATGCTTAGTTCTTTGTAGTGTTGTTCCAGCATGAAGCAAGGAGGGTAACCATTTGTGCTCTCTCTAACCTTGTAGTTATATTCTGCATTCACATACTCATCTAGGTTGTTCCCAAATATCGGACCACATAGCTGATCATAATAACATTTTAGGATGCCTACAAGAACCATGGATAGAGGCCCTCGTGGAAGTTCATGCCATTTCATAGGTGTCTATGGAGAACTTGTATTACCTGTAACCTACGATATGATAGAAATCATTTTTAAGATAGCATGTTCTCTTGTCAGTGCATCTGCTGGAGTATTTTCTTCAACTTTTACATAGTCAACATCAAACTGAAATTCTAACAATTTTAAGATAGAAATTGAATTTCTTGGGATGCAAATTAACTCATGAACAATCCAACCCCAACCACATGTGCTAATTTTTATCAACTCTTATCTTGACCAAATTATAGATAAAAGGAAGCTACAACAATTCATGGGCAATTTAAATTACATAGCTCCATTTCTCCAGTGCATTTGGGAAAATACAAGCATCTCCTAATAGACAGGATGAAAAAGAAAGCACCAAAATGGACTTACAAGCACACTGTGGAAGTCTCAAGAGATAAAGAAGATGTGCCAACAACTACCAGAACTCACCATTCCCAAGACATGAAAATTGGTTGTCCATACTGATGCCCCAGTCTCTTACTGGGGGTGGGGTATTATTAGACTATCCAAGTGTGACAGCTAAGAATCCATTTTGGTGCTTTCTTTTTCATGCTGTTAGGTATGCATTTTCACAGATGTCAGAACGAAATAGGGCTATGTAATATAACACTAACCAAGAAATCCTGTAGCCATCCTTTTATCTGTCATCTCAGGATAAGCATTTGAAAAAACTTATCACATGTACCCGATAAAGTTTGATAGTTCCTGACTTAATTTACATCTACAGAAATCATACAAGCTTCCTCAAAAACAAGTTTACCATTTTTTAGCAGACAAGAGGAAGGTTCCATATAGATGGTAGCAAAAAAAATTTAGGACTTCCAAGTGCTCTGCATGTTCTTCTATGTAAAAGGTGAAGACCAAATGTCATCAATGTAGACAGATATGCACTAACAAGAGAATATGTTATCTTAAAAATTCTGGGTCTATCCATATCGCAACTAGCTATAGGAAATTTCTGAGGCCAAAAGGCTTCACTAGACACCTATGAAGAGACATTGGGGCTTCCAGGAGGGCCTCTATTCAACATGGTTCTTGTAGGTATCTGAGCTGGTAGAAAACTACTTTTATTCAAACTTTGATTAGCTATGGATGTGTCCAATATTTAAGGAGTTTTTCCTAGTGTGAGTATGTGAATAATAGAATAGGAACCGTTACCAGGCTGAGAGTTGAGTAGTCAGAGGGTTACCTTTCTCCTCTGCTTCCATCTGCAACAACACTTGTTGACAAAGAATGTACGACATGACATGACCAGAGATGGGACAGGTATCCATCAGTATTACCATATCCAATAGGCTTTGCTATTTCTTGGATCACACCAAGTAAAATACATCTAGAACCAGCCTACATGCCCATAAGCATATGTATCTCCATCTTGATCTCATATGTCCTCATGATATTGTTCCACCAGCTCTGTGGATTGAGATCTACAGAACAACGAACCCAACAAAAATATATTATATAGATATCAAAAAAAGAATAGTGTGCTTGGATAGAACAGTAACTGCAATTTTGGACTTCAAACATTAGCTAGATTTTCTCAGGATATCAATCTTATAACTCAATGTTGTCTAACTCCAACACGTGGATATGTTGATGAATTTAGTGATCTTGGTTAAAGGATAATTGCGAGCTAAATGCTTCTAGGCGCACACTCATATGGGCACCCTTTATGAAGGATCTGATATACACTTGTTGGGTAAACCCTAAACCCTAAGACCTAAACCCTAAATTCTTGGCCTAATCGATGATGTCATCAGTGAGTCCTAGGGTACTAGGGTTTAGGGTTTGATGCGGTTTAGGGTTTAGGGTGTTTGAAGTAGATTGGAACATTTAGGGCCTAATATGTCACATTTTGGGTTCCTGGGTTCATGGGTCCATGGGTTTAAAGTGGTTTTGGGTTTTGGGTTCAAAAGTTTCGGGTTTCGAGGACCTTTTTGTGTGTTTCAGGTTTTTTGAACAACTAGTTTCTACCATGAAGGTTTAGAGGATATTCGGTGTTTCGGGTTTTGGGTTTCAAAACCCTTGATGTTTAGAGGTTGCATAGGGTTCAGGGTTCTGGGCTGTAGGGTTGGATGGTGTTAGGACTCTGGTAGAGGGAGTAGGCATGTCAGAGCTCTTAGGGTTTAGGGTATGATTGGGGTTAGGGTTTTGGGTTACCATTCATTTGGTGTAGATGGTAGGGGTCATGGGTTAGGGGTCTTTTTTGGGTTAGGGAGGGGTTCCCAGGGGTCATGGGGTTTAGGGTTTAGGAGTTGCATTAGGGTCTCAGAGTCTTCTGGGTATAACCATCATGGTGACCTTAGGGTTCATAGTAGTTTACCATTTAAAGTCAACTTAGATGTTTAGATGGGATGTAGGGGTCCTAGGGGTTTATGGGTTTCATAGGGTTTTTTGACAGACTTAGTTGGGACATTTTTAGCAAAGGGTTAGGCTTCTTAAAAGAAAGCATTTCTCTTTGTCGGTTTTGGGGATTCTTGAACCTTTTTCTAAAGTAGTGTTTTCCTGAGCCTCTGAAAGAGTGTTTGTAGGGTTTAGGGTTTAGGGTCTAGGGTCTAGGGTGTTAGGGTCTAGGGTCTAGGGTCTAGGGTCTAAGGTTTAGGGTCTAGGGTTCTAGGGTTTTAGGGGTTCAGTGTTCAGGGGTTCAGGGTTCAGGGGTTCAGGGTGCAAGGGTGGTGATGCAAAAAGGGGTTCAGGGTGCAAGGGTGCGGGGTCCAGGGTGCGGGTCCAAGGTACGGGTCCAGGGTGCGGGGTCCAGGGTGCGGGGTCCAGGGTCCAGGGTTCAGGGTTAGGGGTTAGGGGTTAGGGGTTAGGGGTTAGGGTTTGGGGTTTAGGGTTTAGTGTTTTAGGGTTTAGGGTTTTAAGGTTTAGGGTTTAGGGGTTAGGGGTTAGGGGTTAGGGGTTTAGTGGTTAGGGGTTTAGGGGTTGGGGTTTAGGGGTTTAGGGGTTAGGGGGTTTTAGGGTTTTAGGGTTTTAGGGTTTAGGGTTTTTGGGTTTTTGGGTTTTGGGTTTTAGGGTTTTAGGGTTTTAGGGTTTTTGGGTTTTTGGGTTTTTGGTTTTAGGGTTTTAGGGTTTTAGGGTTTTAGGGTTTGGGGTTTTGGGTTTGGGGTTTGGGGTTTTAGGGGTTTAGGTTTTAGGGTTCCTTAGGGTTAATTAGGGTTTAGGGTTTAGGGTTTAGGGTTTATGGTTTTATGGTTTAGGGTTTAGGGTTTAGGGTTTTGGGGTTTTGGGGTTTGGGGTTTTGGGTTTAGGGTTTAGGGTTTAGGGTTTAGGGTTTAAGGGGTTTATGGTTTAGGGGTTTTAGGGGTTTAGGGGTTTAGGGGTTTTGGGTTTGGGGTTTGGGGTTTGGGGTTTTGGGTTTGGGGTTGAATATGTTATCTTGTTGTGACTCTAAGAATTTTATAGGGATGTTTAGGGAGCCTATATCAAGTGGGACATGCCTGAGAGTTGGTTTTTCTTTTGTTTCACCATCATGTATTTTGGGAATTCTAGGGGCTTTATAGGGGAAATATATAGTGACCTGGATGTTTGGTTCTCTTGCTAGCCTCCATTCTTCTATGAGTGCTTCTACCCTTCTTTGTAGGTCTGCTAATATTTCTTCTTGGGTTGTTGTGGCCATATTGATGTGTGGGTATATGGTAGACACATTTTGGTAAATGGTGTTTTTGGTTTTGGGGTTTTGGGGTTTGGGGTTTCGGGTTTGGGGTTTGGGGTTTTCGGGTTTTGGGTTTGGGGTTTTCCCTTGTCTCGCGTTTCTGGTTTTGCCCGGTTTTCGGGTTTCTGGTTTGCGGGGTTAGGTTTTTCGGGTGTTTTGGGGTTGGTGTTTTGGGGTTTTTGGTTTTCGGGGTTTGGGGGTTCGGGTGTTCGGTCTTTCGTGTTCGGGTTTCGGTTTCGTTTTGGGGTTTTGGGGTTCGGGCTTTCGGGTTTTTTGGGGTTTTTGGTTTTGGGTTTGTGGTTTCGGGGTGTCGGGGTTTTGGGGTTTTGGGTTTTCGGGTTTTGGGGGTTTCGGGTGTTTTTCGGGTTTTCGCTTTCGGGTTTTGGGTTTGGGGTTTGGGGTTTTTTGGGTTTTCCGGTTTCGGGTTTCGTGTTTTCGGTTTTCCGGGTTTTGGGTTTTCGGTTTTCGGGTTTCGGGTTTTTTCCCGGGTTTGGGGTTTGGGGTTTCCGGGTGTCCGGTGTCGGGCGCTCGGGTTTCGGGGTTCTGGTTGGGTTTGGGGTTTGGGGTTTGGATTGTTTGGGGTTTTGGGGAATTTTAGGGGTTCAGGTTTCAGGGTTTTTCGTGTTTTCGGGTTATAGGGGTTGACGGTTTTAGGGTTTCGGGTTTTCGGGTTTTGGGGTTCAGGGTTTTCGGGTTTTAGGGGTGTAGGGGTTTTGGGGTTCAGGGTTCCGGGTTCCGCAGTTTCCGGGTTTCGTGTTTCGGTTTAGGCATTTCGGGTGTTCGGGTGCCCTGGGTTTTCGGGTTTCGGGTTTTGGGTTTTAAGGTAGGGTTTAGTGGTTTAGGGTTTAGGGGGTTTGGGTTTTAGGTTATAGGGGTTAGTGGGGGTTTAGGGTTTGGGGTTGGGTTTAGGTGTATTTGGAGGGTGTAGGGTGTAGGGATAGGGGTTTAGGGGTTATGGTTGGGGTTTGGGTTTGGGGTTTGGTGTTTGGGGTTTTGGGATTTTAGGGTTCAGGTTTCAGGGTTTTAGGGTTTTAGGGTTATAGGGGTTGAGGTTTTAGGGGTTTAGGGTTTTAGGGTTTTAGGGTTTAGGGTTTTGGGTTAGGGGTTAGGGGTTAGGGGTTTTAGGGTAAGGGTTAAGAGTTAGGTGGTTTAGTGTTAGGGGGTTTAGGATTTAGGGTTTTAGGGTTAAGGGTTTAGGGTTTTAGGTTTGAGGTGTAGGTTAGGTTTTTTGGGCGGTTTTAGGGTTTAGTTTTTTTTGGGTTTAGGGGGCTAGTGGGTGGAGTTTGGGGTTAGGGTTTAGCATTTGGTGTTTGGGAGTTTTGGGGTTTTGGGGTTAGGGGTTAGGGGTTTTGGGATTTAGGGTTTATGGTTAGGGGTTAGGGTTGTAGGGTTTTAGGGTTTGGGGTTTGGGGTTTTGGGTTTTTGGGTTTTTGGGTTTTGGGTTTTTGGTGTAGGGTTTAGGGTTTAGGGTTAGGGTTTAGGGTTCATGGTTGGGGTTTTGGGGTTTTAGGGTTGGGGTTTTGGGTTTTCGGGTTTTGAGTTGGGTTTGGGGTTTTGGCGGGTTTATGGTTTTGGGGTTTTGGGGTTTGGGGTTTGGGGTTTGGCATTTTAGGGTTTGGCATTATAGGGTTTAGGGGTTTACAGTTTAGGTTTAGGGTTCGGGGTTCGGGGTTCAGGGTTCAGGTTTTGGGTTTTAAGGTTTTAGGGTTTACGGTTTTCTGGTTTTGTGGTTTAGGGTTTGGGTTTGGGTTTTATGGTTTTAGGGTTTAAAGTTTAGGGTTGAGGGTTTGGGGTTTAGGGTTTAGGGTTTAGGGTTGAGGGTTTGGGGGGTTGGGTTTAGGGTTAGGGCGGTTTGAGGGTTTTAATGTTTAAGGTTAGGGGTGTAGGGATTTGAGTGTGGGGTTTAGGGTTTGAGGGTTTGGGGTTTAGGGTTTAGGGTTTAAGGTTTAGAGTTTTTGGGTTTTAGGGTTTAGGGTTTAGGGGTTTAGGGGTTTTAGGGTTTTAGGGTTTTGGGTTTTGGGTTCAGGGTTTAGGGTTTAGTATTTAGGGTTTAGGGTTTTATGGATTTAGGGTTTTATGGGTTTAGGGTTTAGGGTTTAGGGTTTTAGGGTTTTAGGGTTTAGGATTTAGAGTTTAGGGTTTAGGGTTTGAGGGTTGGAGGTTGGGGTTTGGTATTTGGGGTTGGGGTTTTGGGGTTGGTGTTTTTGGGTTTTGGAGTTTTTAGGTTTAGGGGTTTTGGGGTTTATGTGTTTAGATATTTTGGGATTTATTTGTTTTCGAGTTTTGGGGTTTTGGATTTTTTGGGTTTATGGGTTTAGGGTTTAGGGTTTAAGGGTTTAGGGGTTTAGGGTTTCGGGGTTTTAGGGTTTTGGGTTTTGGGGTTTTGGGGTTTGGGGTTTGGGTTCAGGGTTTAGGGATTTAGGGTTTTTCGGGTTAAGGGTTTAGGGGTTTAGGGTTTAGGATTAGGGGTTTAGGGTTTAACGGTTGAGGTTTGGGGTTAAGGGGTTAGGGGGTTAGGGAGTAGGGTTTTAGGGTTTAGGGTTTTAGGGTTTTAGGGTTCAGGGTTTAGGGTTTTAGGGTTTATGGTTAAGGGTTTAGGGGTTTTAACATTTGAGGGTTTAGGGTTTAAGTGTTTTGGGCTTCTAGTTTTGGGTTCAGGGTTCACGGTTTAGGGTTTCGGGTTTCAGGGTTTCGGGTTCAGGTTTCAAGGTTCGGGGTTAAGGGTTTAGGGTTTTAGGGTTTGGGGTTTGGGGTTTTAGGGGTGAGGGTTTTAGGATTTAGGGTTTGGGGGTTGGGGTTTGGGGCTTAGCGTTTAGGGTTTAGGGTTTGGGGTTTGAGGGTTTGGAGTTTTGGGGTTTGGGTTTTGGTGTTTGGGGTTTAGGGTTTGGGGTTAAGGGTTTTGGGGTTTGGGGGTTTTGGGATTAGGGTTTTGGGTTTAGGGTTTTGGGGTTTAGGGTTTGGGGTTTAGAGTTATAGGGTTTTAGGGTTTAGGGTTTTTGGTTTTGGGGTTTAGGGTTTAGGGTTTAGGGTTTAGTGGTTTAATGGTTTTAGGGTTTTAGGGTTTTAGGGTTTATGGGTTTCAAGGTTTAGGGGTTTAGGGGTTTAGGTTTTAGGGTTTGGGGTTTATGGTTTTAGGGTTTAGGGTTTAGGGTTTATGGTTAGGGTTTAAGGGTTAGGGTTTAGGGTTTGGGGTTTGGGATTTTGGGTGGTTTAGGGTTTAGGGTTAGGTTTAGGGTTGGTGTTAGGGTTTTAGGAGTTTAGGGTTATGGTTTTAAGCGTTTAGGGCTTTAGGTTTCGGTTTTTATGGTTTTAGGGTTTAGGATTAGAGTTTATGGGTTTTACGGGTTTGAGGGTGGAGGTTGTGGGTTTGGTGTTTGGGGTTTGGTGTGGTTGGGGTTTTTTTTGGGTGTGTTTGGGTTTTGGAATTTTTGGTTTTAGGGGTTTTTGTTTTATGTGTTTGTTAGGGATTTCTTTTGGGATTATTGGTGTTCAAGTTTTGGGGTTTGGGTTTTTTGGGTTATGGGTTTAGGGTTTAGGGTTATGGTTTTAGGGGTTTAGGGTTTTAGGGGTTTAGGGTTTTGGGTGTGTTTGGGGTTTGGGGTTTTGGGGGTTTGGGGGTTTGGGTTCAGGGTTTAGGGATTTAGGGTTTTAGGGTTAAGGGTTTAGGGGTTTAGGGTTTAGGGTTTAACGGTTAGGGTTTAGGGTTAAGGGGTTTGGGGGTTAGGGTTTGGGGGTTAGGGAATAGGGTTTTAGAGGGTTTTAGGGTTTTAGGGTTCAGGGTTCAGGGTTTTAGAGGGTTTTAGGGTTCAGGGTTCAGGGTTTAGGGGTTTTAACATTTTAGGGTTTAGGGTTTAAGTGTTTTGGCTTTCTAGTTTTGGGTTCACGGTTCACGGTTTAGGGTTTCGAGTTTCGGGTTCAGGTTTCAGGGTTCGGGGTTAAGGGTTTAGGGTTTTAGGGTTTGGAGTTTGGGGTTTTAGGGTGAGGGTTTTAGGATTTTAGGGGTTTAGGGGTTTGGGGTTTGGGGCTTAGGGTTTAGGGTTTAGGGTTTGGGGTTTTAGGGTTTGGAGTTTTGGGGTTTGGGTTTTGGGGTTTGGGGTTTGGGGGTTTAGGGGTTTTGGGATTAGGGTTTTGGGTTTAGGGTTTTGGGGTTTAGGGTTTGGGGTTTAGCGTTATAGGGTTTTAGGGTTTAGGGTTTTTGGTTTTAGGGTTTAGGGTTTAGGGTTTAGGGTTTAGTGGTTTAATGGTTTTAGGGTTTTAGGGTTTAGGGTTCATGGGTTTCAAGGTTTAGGGGTTTAAGGTTTTGGGTTTTAGGGTTTGGGGTTTTAGGGTTTTAGGGTTCAGAGTTTAGAGTTTTAGGGTTTTAGGGCTTAGGGTTTAAGGGTTTAGTGTTTAGGGTTTGGGGTTTGGGATTTTGGGGTTTTAGGGTTTAGGGTTTTAGGGTTTAAGGTTTTAGGGTTTAAGGACGGTTCTGGTCTATAAAGAGCAACGTAAGGATAACTGAGATAGGGAATTCCTAAGGACTTAGGAAGTAATGCAGGGAAATCTCGTCAAAGATAATCGTTTCTGATCTACATGATCGGGACTAACCTACAAGTAGAGAGCATATGCGGCTAACTAATAGACATAAGGCAAATAGACATGGAGTAAACCTCACAGAGGGGCCTTTCACTAGGCTTCTATTAACTTCAAACTAAGCTATTACAATATCAGTCATTGGACCAATATTGTTGCACACCTACTAAGTCTTCTTGAACTCTTCGGTTCCTCCTCCAAAATGGAGGGTGAAGTGCCCTTATATAGGAAGTGGAAGTGGTTCCTGGAGCAGAAGGTCACTAACGACCTATAACACCAGTCAAAAATCCATGAGTGGATTTTGACACAAAGTAGAATTTGACTTGACATAAAGCAGAATTATGACGGGTCCTTTATGACTTTTAGTCAGAGGTGTCTGCGTCATTGTATTCTATTGACATAAAGTAGACTCTGACTTGACATAAAGCAGGATTATGACGAGTCCTTCTTGTCATTTAGCCAAGGGTGTCTGTGTCATAATATTCTGCAAGTACAATGTGATGGGTCCTTCTTGGTTTTTTGCCAAGTGTGTCTACGTCATACAAAGTACTAAGATGTCTGCAACATTATGAGTTATGCACTCATTAGCGCCCGCTATCCTCCAGTCACGCTGTCGGGATCAGGTCTCAATAGTTTTCCTTACCCTTACATGGCTCATGGGTCTATTCAGTCTGTGACTCACCTTGCAATGAATGTAATGATGATTTGCTGAGTTATTGGTGGTGCCAACGATCAGGGACTGGGTGGACCCCAGTCGTGATCATGGCCATGATGTGCATCTGGATCATAATAACTGTCAATTTCTTCTGGATCGTTAATGTAGCGACTGCTCCAAAATAGGTAATGATCTGTCATTTGGACCTGTTAGAGCTTGTAGTGTAGTTTTGCCACATTCCTTGCATAAATTGTGTCATTTTCAATGTATCTGTGGGGATCTGCAAGGAAATGTTCTGGGTGAACTACCCAATTATTTATCTGGATCTGGGGGTGCAATCCACTGTAGTACCAAGGGTCTACCATGTACATGGTATCTTTAGCTGTCCATTTTGGAGATATTTCAGATCTTCTGGGTCCCATCTGGCGTGGTCAAGCATGTCACACTCCTGTGTTGAGTAGAGAACATTAGTTCTAAGATTTATATATTTGAAATCTGGCCAATGTCTGATGATTGCAGTTACTGATTTGTCCAAGCACATTATTCTTTTGTAGATGTCTTTGTAATACGTTTTTGTTGGATTCGCTACTCTATAGATTGATCCGCAGAGCTTGTGGAACAACATCATATACCATGGTGATGGAGATCCATATGTGGGCATGTAGAATCCAATGTGTTTTACTCGGTGTGATCCAAGTAGCCACTGGATATGACAATACTTTAGATATGTCATCTCTGGTCGTGTGATGCGTAGTTCTTTGTAGTGTTGTTCTAGCTGGAAGCAAGGGGGGTAACCATCTGTACTCTCTCCAACCAGGTAGTTATACTCTACATTCACATACTCATCCGAGTTGTTCCCAAATATAAGACCACATAGCTAATCATAATAACATTTTAGGATGCCAGCGAGAACCATGGAAAGAGGTCCTCCTGGAAGTTCAGGCCATTTCACGGGTGTCTGTGAAGAATTTGTATTTCCTACAACCTGCGATATGATAGAAAGCATTTTTAAGATAGCATATTCTCTTGTCAATGCATCTGCTAGAGTATTTTGTTCACCTTTTACATATTCAACATCAAACTGGAACTCTAATAATTTTTGCTACCATCTATATAAGCTTCCTCTTATTGTTAAGTGGTCAACTTTGTTTTTGAGGAAACCTACAAGGTTTCTGTAGTCACTGCGGACTATGAACTTTATCAGGTTTAGGTAAGCTTTGAACACTTTGAGTGACTTCAAGATGGTAAGGATTTCTTTTTTAGTGTTGTGGTAGTTTTGTTCTGAGTCTGTGAATGTGCCATTGACATAACGCACTATGGATTCTGAGCTGTCAAGTTGGATCTCTAATAGTACCCCACCCCAGTAATAGTCTGAGGCATCAGTAAGGACATCCAATTGTCCAGTCTTGGGAATAGTGAGTTCTGGGAGTTGCTGGCACATTTTCTTTATCCCTTAGACTGTCATAGTGTGCTTGTAAGTTCATTCTGGTGCTTTCTTTTTCAGCTTGTCTGTTAGGAGATGCTTGTATTTTCCCAAATGCTGGAGAAATGGGGATATATAATTCAAATTGCCCATGAATTTTTGCAGCTACCTTATCTGTAATCTGGTAAGGATAAGAGTTGAAAAAAATTAGCACATGTGGTTGGGGCTTGATTGTTCTTGACTTAATCTGCATCCCAAGAAAGTCAATTTCTGTCTTAAATGTTTCCATTTTTGATTCTGACAGAACTATTCCGTTTTCTTTGACCAAATCATAGAACACTTGCAAGTGCTCCGCATGTTCTTCTGTTGACTTTCTTGGAAACCAAGATGTCATAAATGTAGATAACCATGAACTCGTAGAAAGGCCTGAAAACTAAGTCCATCCATTCCTCGAAGTAGTTGGGGGCGTTTATGAGACCAAAAGGCATAACTAGCCACTGGTAGTGGCCTTGGGGTGTTGAAAAGGCCATCCTTTCAACATGATCAGGGTTGGTCCTGAGCTGGTAGAAACCAATTTTGTAGTCAAACTTTGAGTAGACGTGGCTGTGTGTTATCTATTCAAGGAGTTTGTCCTTGTGTGGAATTGGATAACAGAAAGGAACCATTATCTTGTTGAGTGTTGTGTAGTCAATGACCATACACTTTCTGCCTCTCTTCTGCTCAGAGTGCTTGTTGACCATGAATGCTGGACATGAGTATGGAGATTGGGCAGGTTCTATCAGATTCATTTCTAGTAGGCTTGATATTTCCTAGATCATGTCAGGTAGATCTCTTTCTAGAACCAGCCTTGGCTTTTCATAAGCATATTTTCCTGGTTTTGTCTTGATCTCATATGTCCTCATGTTATTGTGCCAAAACTGTTAAGGATTGAGATTGCAACAATCCTTCTTGATTATTTCTATGACGAGATGATCACTTTCCTGGATAACCTGGACTGCAATTTTGGACTTCCAGAATAGCTCCTTTTTCTCAGCTTTATTCTTGTCTCTCATCTTGTAAAACTCCACAATATCTTGGATATTTGTTGATGAATCTAGTGGCTCTTTGTTAAAGGATAACCGCGAACTAAATGGTTCTAGGAGCACCTCATTTAGGCATCCTTTATGAAGGAATGATATGCACTTTTTTGGTTTAACAGTGTATTCTGTGAGAGAACTGAGGAATGCTTGGCCAATGATGATGTCATCAGTGAGTCCTGGATACTGGTAGAATGTGATGCAGTATGCATAGTTATTGAAGTAGACTAGAACATTTGGGGCATAATATTCACATTTTACTTCCTGGTTCATGAGTCCATAACTGTACAGTGGTTTTGGCAGCTTTAGCCAAAAGTGGGATGGGAGGACTCTTACTTGTGTGACATTTTTAGAATAGCTACTATCCACCATTAAGGTAGGAGGATATGCTGCGGTGTCAGGTAGATGGAAAAAACCCTTTATGTATAGTCCTTGCATAATGAAAAGGTTCTGGTTGTCGCTTTGGATAGTGTTCTGGCTCTGGCTAATTTCTATGGAGTAGGCATGTTGGAGCTCTTCTTCTGTGTATGACTGTCACTTGAACAACCATTCATTCAGAACTATCGACAGTAGGACATGTTACTTTTCTGGTGGGAGATGTTCCCACAATCCTTTTATGTAGCAAGAGCTACATTCTTCTCCAGATTCATCTGAACTATAACCATCATCTGACCTTAGTTCATAGTAGTCACCATTGTCAAAATCAACTTCAATGTCAGATGGGATGTAGTCCCAGTTTTCTTGGTTGACAGGATCTTTGTAGAAGAACCGTACTTTTGAAGACTTGGTGGGGATTTTTTTAGCAAAGTGGTCAGGCTTCTTACATAAGAAGCATTTCTCTTTGTCGATCTTTCTTTTCTTGAACCTTTTTCTAAAGTAGTGTTTTCTTGACCCTCTAAAGGAGTTTCTGTACCTTTTGAGGAACATTCCTCTATTTTTCCCTAGCTGAGATTTTTTGTGTTGTTTTTGGGTAGAGCATCCAAAATCAGCGCACAAAGGGAAACATTTAGAGTCACTTTTCTTGAATTTTCCTTTGGAAAGGTCATGGTAGGTCTTGGTAGTGATGCATAGGTCCGTGATTGCCAACCTGCAATCAAACACAATTTGCTGCCATTTGACATCATTTGTAGTCTTGTTTTGGATGTCGTACATGTTTAGAATCTTTTCTCCTAAAGGCCTGGGGAGACTTGTCAAAAAGTGTTTCTTGGCTAGTGCATACTCTTGCATTCCTATGGCATACAATTGTTGTTTTGCTACTGTGACATAGTCATTGAACTTACTGAGGTCACACAATTTCAAATTCATGAAGGCTCTGAGCTTCATTTCTGAGTCCTTTTCTCCATTCGGGCAGAATTCAAATACTATTGCCTAAGCCATGGTTTTAAGAGTGTAGCAATCATCTTTGAATAATCCACCATTATAACCACTGGGTCTCGTGGATGGCAATTGAGTCCACCAGTCATGGACTATTCCTTGAAAGTTGTATGTAGCAAAAGTTATTGTGGCTGATGGGTCCCAACTTTTGTGATCCATGATGTTCATAAGCTGGTTTGTCCATTCCTCTAATTTTCTTCTCCTTGTGGCTCCATCCATTTTGTCTATGTTGAAGACAATTTTGTACGGAGAGAAGTTAGGGTTAGCATGTGCTGACAAGGGTACCCTAGGATCATCTCTCATTTCCTCAATCGGGTCTTCGACCTCTGGTTCAGGATCTTCAACATGGTACTGAGAGGCTATTATGTTTCCCTTAGAAGTGTTGTCTTGTTACGGCTCAGAGAATCTGATGGGGACATTTAAGGCACTTGTGTCAAGTGGGACCGACTTGGGAGTTGGTTTCTCTTTTGCTTCATCCTCATGCATTTTTTGAATGCCATGGGCTCTATGGGGACACTCTACAGTGACTTGGATGTTTTTCTCTCTTGCTAGCCTTCTTTCTTCTACCATTGCTTCGAATATTCTTCGAAGATCTGCCATTCTTTCCTCTTGAGTTGTAGTGACCATATTGATTTCGGGGTACAGTACAGAGACATTTTGGTAAATGGTATTGGTGGTCTATTGGATCCCATGGAGTTTTTCATTGGTTTGGGTGGCAATACGGGTTATGGATCCATGTAGAGTCTACAACTGGTTATGGGTTTCTTTGGCTTATAACTCAAGATGGTTTACCTTTTTGGATATGTCGGTTATGACAGGTTGTTATTGGTTCATCCACCTGGAATGCCAATTTAGTTGTTGGGTGGAAGGCTTCTGGGAGTCAGTCTTGCTTGTAAAGATGGGGTTGTAGAAGACAACTGGTTCAGGTTCTTTTTGGGTAAGAAGGATGAAGTCTGGTACTTGAGAATCTGATTTTATGTCCGACCGTCTTTGTGGGTAGAAGACAATTGGTTTAGGTTTTTTTTGGGTAAGGTGGATAAAGTATGGTACGCCTGATCTTATAGTCAACCATCTTTCTGGTCTGGGATCTGTCCAAAAACCAATTTGTGTTCTGAATTGGCAAGGGACTTGGCTTTTTTCTTCATTAGTAAATTCTATGGAAACGCATTGTCCAGGTTGCGCTCTGATGAGCTAGTTTGCAGAAGTGTTCGATTTAAGACATGGTGGCGGATGTAGGCTTTTTTGGATTACTGGCTCATAAACAAAAGATAATGGTGGAGGTTTTAGATTGACTGGTTCATGCGACTTGGAAATTTCTTTAGGATATTTTAGGCTCGACAAAGTACTCAGTTTATCCTTACGATATGGTTCTCTTTTAACC